>BMAO01021102.1:0-99695 GCA_019973975.1 Trichonephila clavata | reverse complement strand
TATAATGGATAAATATTTTACTCGTCAAACTCAAAACTAAATCGCCAAAATCATAAAAGTACGTTTAACTTTCAAGATACAGCTGTAGAAGCAGTTCAGTTATTTGGTTATCTTTTCAGCAATGAATTATTTGCTGACAATCCCTGATTTTGGATACGTACGGTTCCAGATGTTTCGAGGGAGTGGTCTTCATGTAAAGATTTTAGAAAAAGCAGTTTGTAGTTTGACACAATGAGAAGAATGTTGTGTAAAGCTTGAGCGTAGAATCAAGGCGATCTTGAATGACTGTGCCGCGAAACCTTCCATAAACACTTCTGTCATTCTATATGTGTTAGTTGTTAAACACAGATTTATATTTGTACTGAAGACATCAGTATTTGCTTCGTCATTTAATTATTCACCAAAATGATTGAAGATAAAAAATTTCTTACACATTATATATATTTTAAATATAGTGATATCACATTTAAAATCAGATCCATCATAAAATAATTTGAATCAAATATTATTCGAAATAAGCTTGCAATTACAAAGAAATGCAAAGGAATTCAATCAAAAAAGTTCTGTATAAAATCTACATAGTATAATTTGAAAAGTATTTCTTCATATTTTCCTCGCGTTCGCATAAAATTGAATAACGAAGGAAAAAAATGTGCTTGAATCTTTGCTATAAAATTAATGTGTAACATTATTGCAATGAAAACATTTTTACTTGTGATAAATGTTGAGTAAATTTATTTGAAAATATATCACTATATTTTTTTACTTATAATTGCACGGAAAACTTTTTTAATAAAAATGCAATTAGTTATTTAACGTATTGTTAATGTTCGAGATTTGAAACACTAGCAAGTATTAAATTATTCGAAAAATGGGACTACTAAATAATTCAAATGGTACCTAGTAATGAGATATGCACAATACTATTTCGAAGTTCTGAAAAGACATAACTATTTTGCTCGAAGGAATAACTATCAAAAATGCTAAAAATTATAAAGTACAGACACAGGGGGGGGGGGAATTCAAACATATACAATGATATAAAATTTTTCATGAAAATAGCTCACACATACCTTAGCTGTTAATATTTTTGTTTTTAATGAGTTTTTCTTTCTTTCTTTTTAGATAAGTTTCTAAAAACAGGTATATTTCCGAATATATCAAAAGAAAAATTTAAGACAGATGGTAGAAAATTATTCATAATTTCAAAAGAAATAAGCTGTATGTTTCAGAGAAAGTACAAAAAATCTTTTTAGAGATAATTGAGTATTGTTGCATAGGTTGCGATTTATTATAATAAAATTACACAAGAGAAACAAATTTGCTAATTATGGATGAATAGCACATAAACATTTCGGTATATTATATTTTCAAATGCTCATATGTGAGGAGTTTTTTTTTTTCATCCGTAGTTTTTATAATATTTTCTAAGATAATAGAGCTTTTTCCAAAAAACAGAGTATATTTTATTTTATGAAGAATAAGATTTACATGTTTCGTATATTATTCATCTGATGCAGTCTAATAAAATGTATTACGGTGCCTTTATATCATACTTTATTAATAAAATTTTTGGTAAAGAAAATTGATTCATACTTTTGGAACAAACGAATTTAGAAAATACCTGTACACTTCTATTGCAGGTAAGTGTCTAATATTAAATAGTGGCCGCGGTAGCCAAGTGGTCAAGGCATCGGATCGTGGCTAGCATGTCATGAGTTCGATCCTAGTACCACTGAAGACCCGCCGTGTAGGGGTGCGATGCGCGTAAAATCTGTCGAGAGCTCAAACGTCCTCCCGTTGGTGTGGTGAGTTAGTTAGGAGAGGGGTGCCAGCTCAGGTGTCGTCCGCGTCACTTGACCATGGTTCAAAATTACGCGGGCTGTCCCCAAAAGCCCTCGTGTAGCTGAACAGTGGGACGTTAATATTCACTAACTCACTCACTAATATTAATAAATATATTGGATCAGGGATATTAATGCTTGCTATCTATACAATCAAAAGTGTATACCAAAGTAATATGTTTTAACACGTATAAATAATTCTTAATAATAAATTATTCATCTTTGCGATATTATTTTTGTTATTAGTTATAAGGAATAGACCTTGAGAAATTTACCTTACCTATTTAAAAACAGAGGTTTTGCATCCATACACGATATTTCATGGGCAATGTCTAAAATGACGGTGAAAGTAATGATATAATGTGATTGTCTTTTTTATTGGATAGATATATTAATAAGAATTTGCTATTTTTTTGTCCAGTAATAAACCATTTTTTTATATACTGCATTTTTTTCATAAATACTTTAAATAGTTGTAATTTTTCAGGTTGCTTTTTATGTGTTCTGTATATCAACCAAATATATGAAGCAAATATTCTTGCATCTTAGAAAGTCTGACTTTTTTATCTCAATAAGTGCTAGATGGGATTTCTTGCTGTGGTGACATGCATTTTAATTGTATAACAGTTGTGAAAGACTTTCTACAGCATTAGAGATTGGGTAATGTAATTAATTGGAAAAAAATAGTTATATGATGGGAAATGCAACAAGTTAAAATTTTATTTCTTTTTAAAAGCACTCTGCTTTTTCTAAGACTGTCAGCAATATTAGTTACACAACACTTTTTAATACAGTAGATATGATCCAAAACCATTTGAAAAAGACAATGGTTTGTGCAGTATAAAGGGTGGTGTAACAAATTTTATTGAAAAATTTCCTTATTGAGATCACTATGTACCCAAAGCTTAACATTTATAACCTTCATAATTATTTCTATATTCAAAAAGAAGAAAAAAAAACATTTTTTTAGCTAAAGGATTTTATGTCATTGCAGCAACATGCGTATAATATTAATTGGACAATTCCAAATGAGTTACAATGGCTAGTAATTCTGTTAGAGATGTTAAATCACCAAAACCTTAAAGTAAGCCGATTTTCAAGATTTGGCTGTGAAATAAGCAATTATGTGCTGCCGACCCCTGATTTAGGGGTGCGCAAGATTCCTTAGATAAAAAGCGGAGACAGAGATTCTGACTGCGTTTTCCTCTGAAAAGGGGCTAATTTACTTTTGACATTTATTGCAGACATCTGGTCAAAGTGGTTCAATAGTATCAGCTTAGAGGTGTGGTCTTCAGAGAAAGCAATTTGAAGATGTATTTTTGTTCCATTGACACAATGCAGAGCGTTGAGAAAAAATTTGCGAGTAAAATCAAATCTATTTTGAAAGATTACCGCATCATTTTTCTTAAATCATCATCTAGTTCGAATGACATAGATCTATATTTATATTGAGATCAGCAATATTTTCTTCGTCAATTGATTTACCTGCAAAGCAGTTGAAATGATTAAGATAAAAAATTTCCTACACTGGGGGAAAGTCAGATATATAAACGAAGCAAAGTTTTTATAAGAATGTAAATGCTCATATTAAAAATAGATATATCATAAAATAATTCGAATCAAATATAAGCCGAAATTAACTATGGAATTATAAAGAAATACGTAGGAATTTAGTAAGGAAATTTCTACGTAAAGTTCAAAAAGTATTTTTCTTGTTTTTTTTACGCGTTCTCATAAAATTGAATAACAGAGATATTTTTATAAAGCTTTGCAATAAAATTCCATGTGTAAGAATATTGACAATTGTTAAGTACAGTTAGATCATTTTTACAAGTGGTAAAAGTACAGCAAAATTGCATTTCATAATACATTAATATATTTTTATAATCATAAGAAAAACTTTTATTATTAATATGTAATTAATTATTTAACGTATGTTGTAATTTTAAAATACTAGCAAGTAGTAAATCATTTGAAAAATGTTTTGGATGGTACCAAGTAATGAGATACGCACAATATTATTTAAGTTCTAAAAACATGTCTACTTTCCTAGAAGGGTTAGCTATCCAAAATACTAAATATTATGAAGTACAGACAATTGTGTGTGCACAGGAAAATCAAACATATACAATAATATAAAATTTTTCATGAAACTAGTTTAGCTGTTAATATTTTTGTTTTTTAATATTTTTTTTTTTTAAGAAAATACGTATATTTCCGATTACGGTGAAAATTGTTTAACACGAAGCTGATTATTTTGGAAATGAAATATTTTTTCGTGTTAAAGGATATAGTAAAAAAACAAACATATTTCACCAAAATTAAGTTTATTAGAGTACATTTTATTTATATAGATCTAAATATTCATGTATCTAATAAAAATCAATAAAACAAAAACATTCATAAGAACTTAATGAAATTTATTGCAAAATTTTAAATTTTTTGAAAAACAAAACATTTATTGAGTTTTTGGAAAATAATCTGATGAAAAAAATTTACTAGTTAACAATGGCGTTACGTAGAATATTAGGGGCCTCCATGCAAGATCAGATTTTGGGCCCCAAGCCATATCTTACAAAGAATTGCAAAACTGTAACACACCGGGCTCCCCCCCCCCACACACACACGTTGCGGGAGCGTACATTACGCCACTGATATCAAACATCGTTTTGCTTAGAAATCTAGCAAATCTTTCAATTTTGAATCTCTTTGGTAATCTTTCTTCACGAGATACAAATACTATAGGCCCAGACCTAGTTAGAGTCTGATAAATTAAGGTCTTTGTGCAGAGGTGGATTAAGCGGCTGGATGGCCGCCAGGGGCCCTAAACTTGAGCAATTCTTACCACAAGATTTGTACAATTTATACGCACAGAAGGCTTCACACACAGCACATTTATACATCTTTATATTTAGTACAGTAAGCAGGGATGTCTTTAGACTTCTTGGGCCCTGGGCCCTTTCGCAAAAGTAGACCCTGAGCCTCTGCACAAATGTAGGCCCCAACTATGACGCATAAAAGTAAACAGTGCGTAGCATACGTTGTCAAATACTCGTACAAACCCCAAACAAATAAATGTGTATGACTTACAAATGCACAAATCGACTAGGCCTATATAAGGACGACGGTCATCACATGTAGCCAGTTGACATATTATCCGAAATTCCAAGTTTTAATTTCCAATTTTTTTAAAGTTAAGGTTTATCTTGAGCAATTGAGTTTTAATATAGCTATACATTTTATTACGAGATTTTAAGTTTAACGAACCTTTTCACTATTTTAGTTTATTACTCTTGAATTCATGGGCCTCAAACCTTTTACCGCCAGGGTCCTCCAACTAACTTAATCCGTTTCTGTCTTTGTATTGGAATCAGATCTCGAACGCCACTTATATAAATGTCGAAGTCTCAGTGTTATTTAAAAAAATTATTTCAGGATATTACTGGAATCTGTCATTAAATGTAATTTTCTAATATATAAAAGAAAGTTTTTTTAAAAAAAATTAGAATGAAATGAATTTAAGGCATCAGATAATTCAGTATTATAAAAAGGTTTTTTTTCGATTGGAAAACACCATAAATTGTATTAAAATGATTTCATCCTACATATGAATTTCACAAACTCCCCAGTTATTTCATTTCATACCTGTTTCAATAAAATTCATCAGGTTTAGAAAGTTTTATTGCAATTTTTATATTCATTTGCTTGCATTAGAATTTATATTTGGGTTACGGTCAGGCTAAAAAAAAAAATGGGCTTTCCAAATGCACTATGGTTTTGAATCTTGATTTCATTTCACGACCCTTTGTTTTGAATATCGTAGTATGCTTCATATTAAACGAAATTGATCCTTGCAATCCTTAGACGGCGTAGTATGGATGGGAGAAACGAGATGCGTGTCACATATTTGTCACTAGCATTTCAGAAATTCGAGATACTGCGTCGCCTATCCAAATTAAAATTTTCAGTTGTTTGTGATTCCAAACCATTTATTTATAGTACTAATATTACCTTTAATGAATATGTTATGTGTATTGAAATCAGTAATTCAAGGAAGAAAATTTTGAGAAAATCCCTTAAATAGTATAAATACTTTACTGTAATAAACTAAAATTTTCTGACTTACAAATTTATGCAGCATATAATACGAAAGTCATTTTCATTTACATTATTAGGAATAAATGTATGCATTCCATATGATATTGTCAACCACGTTGAAATATTTAGTGAAAACATGCACAGATTATCCAGAATATAAACGTTTTTGATGAATGTTAACATTTTGACTTGAAAATAATAAATTAACTTCAATTTTTTTAATTAATGGTCGTTACAGTAAACGTCATCCTATTGATGCGAGCTGCTAATTTATTTTTCACTACTTTTCACAAAACATCAAATTTAATCAGTTAATTCCATTTATTTAATACTTAAATCCGTCAAAATATATTTTATATATATATATATATTTTTTAAAAAAAATGTTAGCAGTACTCAGTGGCTTAAAGTATACCTCCGCATCGCAGGGAGGCCCAGGATTCAAGGGGCCCCATATAGACTGACTGATGTCGAATAAGTAATCCTTTGTAAGATCCGGCTTGGGGCTTAAAACCAGACTTTATAGAGGGTCCCTAATATTTTCCATGAGACAATTGGTGGTACTTAAAAAACTTTATAGATGACCGCCCTTCCTTTGTAAGCCCATTACAACCAAATTTATAAAATCTGAGAAGTCCTAAGTTTTCGTATGTATTCTAAGGGAAAAACGCAAGAAACTATAATTCAATGAAAGAAAACAGCCACTGTCATGTAATAATAATAATATATTCTTATTATTAGAAATCTTATTTTTTTAAAAAAAGAATTCTGTAAGAAATGTTTTTTTTTTTTTTTTCAAAACCTATATTAAAACTTTGTTTTTACTGGAATATGTGTTCCAAGCAAAATATACATTAAGGTATTTTGAAAATTTATCATTATTTTACTGCCATTAATAATTAATTTTGAAGTACTGAAAACTTATTTTAAAATTATCTCTACTCAATATAGCTAAAAAAAATAAATAATAATACTGTTTCATGAAATTTACTTAAAAATTTTTTTTAAAAAAAGTACATCAATACTACTGATGATTGAAATGATTATAATACTATACTTTTTAATAATTTTTAAAAAATATTTTCAGTTTCATACTACAGAATTTTAAGTTTAATCACACGTTTTAAGCATAGCTGAAATATGAATCTTATTGTGAACAATGGTTATAATGAATTTTCAGCAAAGTAAGAACAGAACTGAAAAATAAATTATACCCTTTATATATTAGCTTAATCACAATATAAATATAATTTTGGACTGTTTTTTAACTGAAAAATTATATGGAATTCAAGTCAATTTTTGTTTAGCATAAGCTGAAAATAATTTTAATTCTAAACATTATTTAAAAGGCAATGCATCTAATTCCTACCATTTTATAATAGTCAATATGATATAGATAAATATAAAACACAATTTTCTTTCTTTATGAATAATATATATATATATATATATATATAAATATTATATTATATATCAATTTTTTTCTAGTTATGTTTCTTAGAATCTGTTTTCTTTCATTTAGCTTTGTGGGTAGTATAATTTTGTCCTATTATTTTTTTTCATTTTATTATACTATATATATATATATAAGAATATTGCTCTAAATGAAAATATGATTTAATTTCAGCTGCAAAAGTTAAAAGGATTTTGTAACAATAATCCTCAAGTGTCTGTTTAGAAAAAATTTGCTAAACCTGATTCAAATGTTATAAGGATTAATAAAAATTTACTAAAAATTGCAAATAATCAAAATATATCAATAAACTAAAATATTTTACTCTTCTATTTTAAGTCTACAATATAGTTACAGTTCTACATTTGTTTTTCCAGTTTCACTTAATATTTTTAAAAATTTAATCTTAATTCTTATTTTATAAACATACCATATTTCTAATGTGTGTGAACTTGTATACAACAAATAAACAATGAAAACATATTTATATCTTAAAATTCAAACAAAAATTGAAAAAACATTGAAATTGTTCAGTAGTAAGTTATAACAATAAACGCAAATATTTATAATAGGTTATTAGATGCACACATACTGAAACACACATTCCAACACAGCATATCCAAAAAATACAATACATTGCACTTTTTTTTTCTAATTATGTTGAAAGTAGCCAATAATTCATAGAGAGCCAAATATAGGAACCCCAAAACAGAGGAATTTGAATTCCAAGGCTGTAAAAAGTAGGAATAGGTGCTGCCAACGAAATTGCGCATTACTTGTCCGGCCTTGTTTGTTCCTTTTATCTATCAGACTTTAACTAACCTAGTGTACCCGTTAGTTTTGTATGGGATAATAGCCTTTGTTGCTCCAAATCCCAAATAAAGATATTAACTGTAACTGTATTAACAACTATAACTGCAACGCGTAAATAAAAGCACGTTTTTCGAATTGCGCAAAACTACATCATATTCTACAAATGGATGTCATTGTTCATATAGAAGCTTCATATTACTGTGATAGTACCAGATTTGCTTATTTTTTTGAGTTTTTGTATTCGAAGCTCTGATCTGATATTTTTACTATTCGTATTCTTTTTACTTATTTTTTTCAATCTGCACATCTTAATGGCCAATGATCCCATTTTTACATTTTTGATTCAAGAATTACATTCAGATTCTTGCGTCGAAAATTTAGATTCAACCTCGGACATCGTTAAAGATTGTAAACCGAAGGGACTCTTAACAAAGCGTTTATTAGAATTACTTCCAAAAGCGTTTGTTGTGCTAGAAATCGTCGTTAAAGATTGTTGGTCAAGCTATATCGACGAAAACCTAAAAACAATGGTAGCTTCACCAGAATTATATGTATCGCATATAATGATGTTGTGCTGGATAGAGAAAAGCACAATCCCTGGCATATATGACAGATTCCTCATCATGTTCCCATTAGTCAAATATGTGGCAAATCGGGTTTATCGTTCCACTGCTAAGAAGTTTTACAGACTGACTTCTAAAATCTTGACTGTATTCTTCGAAAATGTTTTGAGGGAAGATTTCAAGAAACGTGGAGGCTGGAAGCGTCTCGAGAAACACATTTTGAATAAAAAATACCTTGAATATTATGACGAGTGTTTACCTTATGACTTTGTCATTGATGATGTACCAGAGGATTTGAAACAAAGAATGCGAGACAGTTATTCACCATTACAGACTTTAGATGCAATTTTTATTAAAAAAAATACAAATAATTTTAATATAATGCAGGATTTAATTCATGAAGTGCTAAATTCTGTGGAAACTCCTCTTTTAAACGAGTTAAGTTTACCAACATTGAATGAGGAGCATTCGGTTTCAAAAGAAGCTGAAAGATCCGACTCGACTGAAGCCAATGTACTTAAAAAGGGCTCTGCGGCAACTTCTCGTTTGAACGAGTTAAGTTCACCAACATTGAGTGTGGAGCATTTAATTTCAAAAGAAACTGGAAGATCAAACTCGACCGAAGCCAACGTGCTTGAAGGCTTGGAAAAGATGCCTTCTGGTGAAATAAATTATCGTTTGTGTGAGAGTCTAATAAAGCAAATGGAAGAAAAACTAAGACAACTTATTTCAACTTTTGAGCCATAGTAAGTTAAAAGGATATTTTGGCAATCTAAAAGAATGTATTTTGTTTATGTGATGTTTACTATTTTACACCAGGTTATTATTGACTTTTTATGAAGTTATTGTTGATGTAAGATGTGCATTTTAGTAATATTTAACCTGATGTATAATTAATTTTCTCACATAATTAAATTTGAATTTTTTACAGAATTTCATGTGTTAAATTCTTTTTTCTGGAACCTATCACACAGCATTTATTTGTTGGTATTCAGTGAACATTTAGTTTTCTTATAATGAAATAATGCATGAAACTAAGTTGCACAATTTATTAATGTTACTCTGAATTTTGTGCTAACGCTATATTTCCAGCAGTAAAGCAAAATTTTTTTAAACTGTATGACTGGAACTGTTAATTCTCATTTTGGACGCAAATTCATGTGATTTCAAAGCATTGTCGGGTTTAATGCCTAGAACTCCCTTTGTAACACAATACTGCTTCCTGAATTTAGATTTTAGCCTGCTTCAGTTTCCAAAAAGTTCCTTGCATGAATTGATATAAAGCTATGAATTGATGCAATCAATATTTTTCAAATTTAATGAATTTCAAAAATCAGTTTAAAAAAATGTTATAGGATAATAATAGGATATCTTACTGCTAATGCTTAACTTAAGATATTTCACCCCCCAATATTGCATGTAGTGTGGTGGGAAGTTAGAGCAGAGAATTTCAAATTTAGGTGTGAACGTAATCTTTTAAAAGTGGGTTCAAAATTCACAGATCTATTGTCGCAAATAGCTATTAGTATAACTTATAGTCTGATGTTAATCTAAAACAATGCATAACATTCAAACTTTTACTTTCAGTGATGGATTAGCAGAATGATTGATTTTTAAAATCTTGTTTTGAAGTAGCATAAGGGTTATTGGTAATGTTGAATCTCGGACAAATGTCTAGGTTGACACTTGATTTGGAATTCAATTCTTTAAGGCAGTGATTCTCAACCTTTTTTCTTTTTTGTTGCTGTACACTTTTAACAATTTCTAAATTTGGCAGCACACTAACAATAAAATAAGTTTAAAAGAGTTTTACTTATCTGTAATGCACTTTCACCTGTTCAAGAAAGAATTAAATATACCAACTTTCTTGCATATTATCGCTAACTCTATTAACTCTTTCCCTGGCGTAGGCGCGATAACACGCCGAGACAAATCCAACTCTTACCTGGCAACGGCGTATTTTCACGCTTTGACGCGCGCCAACATTCAGGTTGGTTCGCCCTGTTCGCTCCAATTAACTAATAATTAACAATAAATTAATTAAGATCTTAACTAACAAATGCACAGTTATAGGAATTTTTTTATTTTAATAATTACTTAATTAATTTTAACAAATAATAAATCAATTAATAATAATAAATTAATATTATATAATTAATACATAATTAAGCAATCATCAAATAATTTCTTAATTTTAACAATATCTAATTATTTAATAAATTACTTTTACCATCAATTAATTATTATTTAATTCATTGGTAATAATTAATTATCAATTGATTAATTAATACTTAATTGATAATTAATTAAATAAGCTCTTAACTAACAATTGCACAGTCACAGGAATTTTTTATTTTAATGCATGCATTTCAGCCATTTAATTGTTAAATTGCTTGCCAGCCTTGGGTAGGATTTAATTACCCCCTACCGCCAGGGAAAGAGTTAATAACTCCCTATGTTGACAACCCGGATTTCCTATGTGTCGAACATACTTAATTGCATCCATGTGCTTCGTTTCACATAATATTGTGAAAAGGTTGTGATAATACATATGTACCTATGGACAAGTTCTACTGTAAAGCTTACTATAGGGGCACTACAGTCATTAGTACCCTTTTCTTCTTCCGGTTAATGCAAAATCTCTATTGGTTTGAGCTAAAAAATTAACAAGGTATTTTAGAAAAGATACTGAAATAAATACTATAAAATCCTGAATCTGAAATCTACAGATCATCTTCTATCCATATAGTGCAAAAAAGTTTGAAAAACTTGCATTAAAAGTTTGAAAAACTCAGTTGAATTTCGATGTTTTCCCATAGATTAACATTACACCAGAAGTAAGTGAAGGTTCCACTCAATGTTGTTGTTTACAAAGTAGAACTTGTCCATACCACAAATACCCTTAGTTTATTTCTATGATATGGCCAAATGGTTTGGTTCTGGATTTAATTTTTTTTCTCTGATTATAATTAATAATTTTTGAAAAATTTTGTGCTGCACATTTGAAGAATTTAGCGGCACAACGGTTGAGAATCACTGCTTTAAGGCATAATAATAACAACGATATTTATAACAAAATATCTAAGAATAACAAAAATATTTATTTATTTTTATTTTGCATTTGCTTATGGCCCATATATTTGGAAAGCTTTTCCCTGAATTTCAGATTTGAAAACTAATTAGTTCTTAAAATATTTTAAGTTTCCTGGATTTGGATTTTAGTTTTATTTTGAAACATTTTAGCATTTCTAAATATTTTTAAAACAAAATCCTATTTCTCAGTGTGAAATGGCTATTAATTGCAATTTTCATTACTAAATCATTTCTGTTTGCTTATATTTTGTGTTCTCTCATAGTTACTAAGATTGATTTCAATACCAATAGTTATTTTTACACATAGTTTATTATAACTTAGAACATTTTAATTTGTTTTCATTCATTTTTCTGTTGAGAAAATGCCACCACCAAAATGCTATGAGAAATAATATTTGGAAGAGATGGAATTTAACTGAAAATGATGAATCTAAAATTCAGCCTTCAACTGTTACTACAATGAAACTTCAGAATACAAATGTTTTGAATGAAACTATTGCAGAAACTACTGAACAATTTCCATGATGTACTAAACTACCACTGGCGTAGCTAGTTCTTAGTAGGCCCTGTATCAAAATTCTTTCAGGGTCCTTTTTTAGATATAAGAGCCCTGTTAGTGGGACTAGTTACACATGTCGGGGTCCCATATCATTGATATGGCGGTAGCTACGTCCCTGCAAACTACATTAAAGTAAATGTATTGTAGTTCTACATTACAGCATTTTAAAGACACCTAACAAAAACCTAAACTGCTCCGATTTAAAATTCAGAAAAAATAAGATATTATTTACAAACTTGGTGATTTCTAACTTAATTATCATTATTTTGTGTATAAATATTTTGTGTTTAAAACTTTTGTAAAAATATTTGGTGAAGATAAAAGTTGAATGCTCTGTCTTCATAACAAATGCTATCAATATTAGGCAAAAGTATGTTTAGAATTTTTAAAAACTTTTTTCAGTCATAATTAATTAAAGTAGTGTGTTTGATGTAGAGCATAAGTTGAAAAATAACACATTAAAAATTAGAACTTTACAGCAGTGCTGGTTTATCCACTGGGCGCTTGGGCAGCACCTCCTTGGGGCGGGCAGCCAGGATCCAGGTTAAACTGGATTTAACCAGATTTTCTGGTTACAAATTCCGATCCTCCAGCGCCAAGGGGGCCTATAGATCTTCTTCACCGAGGGCCCGAAATGAGCTGAAATAGGCACTGTTTTATAGGTATTATAAGCTTTTGTCTTGTACCATTATAAACTTTAAATGTGTTTTTCTCAGACTTTAAATTTTGAACATGTGTTTTCTTAATCCTATGGCTCTTTCTGTTCAAGAGAGTCTTGAAAATTTTTTGTGGATACTTTCAAACATTTGCTCTATATGTATGGATTTTTAAGTCTGAGAGCTCTAGTTATTTTTTAAAAAAATCTTAAACTTAGTATTTAAAAAAGAAATGTTTTTTTCAGGTTTAGCTAGAAAAATAATTAAAACTGAACAAGGAAACAGATGTACAGTTCTATTCTAACTTTTCTTTCCAATGATCTAAGAAATATAAATTACTTAAAATAATAAAAAAAAAATTTAAGAGTTGAGCATTTTAGAAAAGTTTTTTAAAAAAAAAACTGTTTAATTTTTTTAAAAATGTGAAATAATGGCTTGTCAAATGGACTTTTCTTTTTCAGAATCAATATAATAATATATAATCTGAATAAAAAACAAATTATTTTTACTGTTAATGGCTCCAAATTTTTTTTTCTGATTGAAATGATACAATTTTTTATCAAAAGCACTCAATATGATTGTATAAATCAGGTAGAAAATGATTTTTCCATTATAAATTTAAGGTCATTTATATGTTTTGTTAGAAGGTCCAGTGGCTGAGTCGTTAGTGCATCGTGCTTCCACATCACAGGTCTGAGGTTAAAATCCTGGGCTAAGGTTGACTCAGCCTTTCATCCCATCAGTGTGTCGATAAATGAGTTCCAAGCCTGTTTGGGAACTTAACACTGAGGG
This sequence comes from Trichonephila clavata, assembly GCA_019973975.1. Lineage (NCBI taxonomy): Eukaryota > Metazoa > Arthropoda > Arachnida > Araneae > Nephilidae > Trichonephila > Trichonephila clavata. Next base: position 85,824 of record BMAO01021102.1, on the reverse strand, counting down.
TTTCGCGTCGCACTGGTCTCCTGACCGGAACATCTGCTCATGCACCTCAGGGCCCTAGGTTCTGTGTACTGAGTTGGGCACAGTAGTCCTTGGCTCTGATGGGCTGTTGCGCCACTGAGTTAAGTTATATGTTTAGTTAAACCTATTAACCTTTTACACGCCAATGTTCCAATATTAGAACATCAACTTTGAAATTTTATTCATATTGTTCCATAAAAATTATTTTGAAGACAAAAAGTATGGATTATTTTTTTGAAATTGAAGTACTGTTGCTAAAGTAAATAGTATCTCTGAGAAAAAATTGTAAATAATGCATTTTTTTCTACTTTTGATCGAGCAAAATTCAAAATTTCATATAAAAGTAATTAAAAATGATCATTTGACTGACTGCAAGATATCATAAAAAATATCGTTTTTTTTTTTGTACTATCGGTTTTGAAATTTCAATGTTCCAAAAATGGAACATTGGCGTGTAAAGGTATACTTTTTCACACAATGTAGTTATTATGTTCACAGAAGAGTGGGAAAAGATTTCTGACCGCTAAAGACTTATAGTATGTATTTATGCACGCACTAGACACAGAAATTCGCAACACAAGCAAGTAGACTGTAAAACACACACTCTCTATTTTATTTACAAAACATGCGCTATATAAAGGAACAGGCACGCCACCTATCGATGACATCATCAAAGAAAGGCGGGGCGTTAACATTCTCCCCCCTGTTGCCATGGTTACATGCAACAAGTTTCACAATACATATAAATGAACTATAAAAATGGATTAATAACAATTTACACACAGAATAAAACTATACATTCACTAAAATCTTTACTAATATAAATTCACAGAAACTCATGAAATATACAATCTTAAGTTGGCACAGGTAGTAAACACACTCGAGAAATAGCTCGCTTATATTCTCCTTTTCAGTCTTCACTTTCACAACTCGAACTAAATTATCATCACCTTTATAAAGTTCCAAAATCCTACCCAATGGCCATTTAAATGGAGGCATATTGTCCTCAATAAGAACTACCATGTCTCCTATCTTTACGTTTTCTTTTAGAATTTACCACTTATTGCGTTGTTGGAGTTCGTTCAAATAACCTCGATGCCATTTACTCCAAATAAGCTGCATTAATCTCGTAACTCGTTGCCATCTTTTTAGGATATTCTCATTTAGATCAACTAAGTTAGGCTCACCGATTGAATTAATAGGTCTACCTATTAAAAAGTGTGCAGGTGTTAAAGCATTTAAGTCATCAATATTGGTTGATAAGGGACATAAAGGTCTAGAATTCAAGATTCCCTCTATTTGGATGCATACGGTCAAGAATTCCTCATAGGTTAAGTTAGACTTTCCCACTACTCTCTTAAGGTGGTTTTTAACCGATTTTACGGCAGCCTCCCACAAACCACCAAAGGAGGGTGCTCTTGGAGGAATGAATTTCCAGTCAATTCCCTCACTCGATAAGAAACCAGCAAGATTCTCATCAAGCGTGTTAACCAGTGTTAGAAGTCTCTTAATTTCTTGATTTGCTCCCACAAAGGTTGAGCCATTATCGGAATACAACTTTGCTCATTTACCTCTACGGCTAAAGAATTGCTTTAACGTCGCAATAAAGGCGTCAGATGTGAGATCTGTTACAATTTCAATATGAATTGATTTCGAGACAAAACATACAAATATGCCAATATACATTTTATGCAATACGCCTTTTCTCTGATTGCGATATCTAATCATAAATGGGCCACAAAAATCTACACCGGAGCAATTAAAGGGATAATCTGGAACTACTCTGTCTCGGGGTAAATTACCCATTAATTGAGTTGTAGCCATTGGTTTGGTTCTGAAACAAACGACACACTCGTGCATTATTTTCCTACACAAGGACCTACCATGTAGGAGCCAGTACTTCTGTCTTACACAGTGTAGTAGTGAGGATGCCCCAAGATGAAGATTTTTCTTCTAGAAATACATAATTATATTCGTCAATTTATGATTACTGGGCAAGATTGCTGGATATTTGGCAACATAAGGCAAATCTGAATTTCCGAGGCGTCCACCTACTCTCAATATACCATCCCTGTCTAGGAAAGGATTTAAATTTTTGATTTTACTATTTGGTAAGATAATCTTATGGTAATGGAGGTTTCGAATCTCAGCTGAAAAAATTTCTCTTTGAGCCATTCGGATCAATTTAGTTTCAGCCAGGTCTAATTCCGAGGCACTTAGAGAACCAGACAGTATCACAGATTGTTTCAAATTATTTAGAAATCTTAACACATAGCTAAAAATGCGAAGAATTTTTACATAATTATTACTTATACACAAGATATCAGATAAAAAGGACTGTTTACAATTTGCGAACACATTCACACTATATACAGAAACTTCAGACTTCATTTCCTTGAATTCACCGGAGCACTCAAACTCGTTCAGCAGATCAGAGCTTGGCTGTACACTGAATAACTTACCCTGTTCAAGAAACGGTGGGCCTCTCCACCACAATTCTGATTCTGGAAGATCGTTAGGACGTAGTCCACGCGAAATAAGATCAGCAGGATTTAGATTCGATGGTACGTGAATCCAATTACACTTTTCCGTCAATCTTTGAATCTTTGATACTCGATTAGCTATAAAGGTCTTGAGTTGATTCGCAGGAGCCTTTAACCACGCTAAGGCAATCGTTGAATCCGTATGAAGCACAATATCACTAATCTCCAATTTTATACAGGAACGTATTTTCTGCACAAGCTGAGCGAGAAGAACACAGGCACAGAGCTCCAGTCGAGGTATTGAAATAACGCGAATAGGTGCAACACGCGACTTGCTTGCCAGAATAGTCACTTTTGCACGATCGGTCTGATAAAAACACTGCAAGTAAACGACAGCTACGTAAGCCACTTCAGACGAATCTGCAAAACCCTGAAGGACGACTCTTAACCATGTATCGGTTAGAATAAATCTATTTATTTTCACCGTTTCAATACACTTAAAGGTGGTCACAAACTCCTTCCATTCTTGGGCAATTTGATCTGGTAGCACATCATCCCAATCCAGTTTTTGCTGCCATAGTCTCTGTAAAAGGATCTTTGCTCTAGTTAACACTGGACCCAACTCCCCATACTCACTCAAAAAATCCGTGTACAAAGACAAATTTTCCGAATCCCTAGACAAACGCTTCCACAACGAATTAAGTTCTCTTACAGCTTTATCTTTGGATTTTCCTAAACACGACGGATCCTTACTCAACGCCATTGATACTACATATCTACCATCTCTATTTCTCTTACGGGTATTCGCAAAATGTTCCTCACATAAAGAAGCCTCCATGTTTTCCTTAAGCTCTACTTCAACGCTTTCGATTTCCCAAAATTGTTTCAACGTTTTGTTTAAGTCATCGTCGAGAACCAACCCACAATGAACACGATCCTCCACCACCTGATCTACAATCCCACTAACAACGTAACCAAAGGCAGTATTTTGCAATAGCAATTGCGAGTTTTCAACATATACCTTTCCCGGTTTCAACAGCTCATAAAAGACCTCCGCTCCAATCAACATATCGATTTTGTCAGGAACACTGAACCCAGGATCAGCTAAAGACACATGCTCCGAAATATTAACATCCACACTGACCACTTTATTTGGAATAAGATCGGCAATTTTATTGACCACCAGCATCAATAACTCCTTCTCAAAGCTTTTATCTCTGTTTGCCACCGAAGTCCTTACACAATTCTTCACCACCATACTAGCATCATTAATGCATGAAACCATGGTATTTATTTTCTCCAAATTAAGATGCAACCTCTCTGCGCACGATCTAGTACACAAACAAGATTGAGAACCACTATCGAGAAGACATCTCACCTCAACCCATTGGGAGAATTTGTTTTTAACAAATGCACGAATAGTCCTTAAAAGAACATTTTTTGCCTTTCCCTTCACAAGGCTAGTCGCTACCAATTGGGATTGCGAAACCGCTTCCGGAGTTTCCTCGCTCTGTTTTGGAACAAAAACAGGTGCATCGAATTTCAACTGAGACGGGGGATATCTAGAGTTTTCACGCGGGAAGTGAATCAAACTATGATGAGGCTTCGAGCAAAAACAATTTTTAACTGACCGACATTCACTCAATTTATGAGGCATAAAACAACGAAAACAAAGATTATTTCGCTTAATCACCTCCGCTCTTTCCCAGACTGAAAGTCGCGTAAATTGTGGACATTTAGAAAGGGAGTGTGATAATCGCTTACAAAGAACACAAGTTGTATCTTTAGTTTCCGACAAGAAGACCCTGGATACATTTGTATTTGTTTTCCAATTTGGAGTTCTTTGCCATTTATTTCCTACCACTCGTTTTGATTCACCCACGGCATTTCTATTTACCAATTCATTCGAATTCCCACCTCTAGATGATAAATAAATGTCACACTCTCGTCCAAGCTGCTTAGGTTTGAAAAAGCCTTCACCCTGTTTAATTCCAATATGCATCTTTATTTCATGATCTAGAGTCTCAAAAAATCTATCCGAAACTATAAGATCACACAGAGATTTAAAATCTGTTACTTTGCGCAATTGACAGTAATAGTCGAAGGAAGCATACAAACGAGAAGCAAATTGAACATAATTTTCCGATTGTTGTTTTTGAGCTCTTTTAAAATTATTAAGACACTCTTGTGGTGTGGGCTGAAATTCCCTTAATACTAATTCTTTTATTTTTTTATAATCGCTCAAGTCCTCCTGATCAACATAAGTAAGCAAGTTATTTACTTTTTCTCCTAGAATATTTAACAGAATCTCGGCTTTAAATTCATTAGGTACAGATTTATTTTCGAAGGCCCTTTCCAAAGAATGAAAAAACAAGTTATATACGATTCCGATTTAACGGGGACAGGAATTGTCAAAACTTTCACACTTCGAATTAGACATTCTAAGTTATCGGTTAGAGAACTCGATTCTTTTGTTTCAGAAATTTGGGATATATCTGCTAAACTCTTCTTTGCATTTATAAGCTCAAGCTCTTTTTCAAATTGGGATAATTTTAATTTCTGCAGTTCTATTTCATCCCTCTTTTCTTCTTGAATATTTGACATGAGTTCACGTACAAAGTCAATATCGTCCCTATACAAATTACTCGATTCAATTAAGTTTTTCAGTTGAATCACCTTAGCCTCAACAGGAATATCCAGACCCATTTCCTCCGCCAACCTTATGAGCTCAGTCTTCTTATAGTTTAATTTAAAAGCCATTACTATTCACATAATCAAACTACTCAAAACAGCTAAACAGAAAACCCAACTTCAGATTTAAATTTCGAACCCAAGTAAACCAAAATCACTGACAAACGCAACCATTAAACAAGGAATAATTCAAAGGCAGACAACACAATACACTGCAATATTAATAACAACAAATTCACACTAAAACTCTACACATAAACCAATTAATGACAAGTAAAACCTGCGACAACACAATACGAATAATTAACAAACATGAATCCGCCCACACTAATAAACGCAATTCTCAAATTACCTCAAATCTTTCATAGTCGAATTCAGCACACTTAAATCCACAGGTCACCGACCTTTCTCTCCAATCGGTCGGACCATATATTTACGCACGCACTAGACACAGAAATTCACAACACAAGCTAGTAGACTGTAAAACACACACTCTCTATTTTATTTCTGACTGTCTTCTGACTTGAATCCGGAGACTGGGACTTAATCAAGTCCCTCCGCTCCGTGTCTGGAAGTATAGGTTCTGATGGGTGGCTTGGAGGCTGGAAGGCTTAGATGCTGATCGGGTTTGAAGATGGTCCCCAAGACACATGTAATTTGTGTATTCCCCTTGTTTTCTGTTGACAGGATGTTGTCGGATTCCTAAGTTGGGGGCCCCAGCGCCCGGTCAGGAAAGTTGAATGGACTCATAAATTTGGAGAGTCGTCGCGAAATTTGTAACTTTGCGCTTGGTTCCTGACCAATGACTAGGCGGGACCAAAGGACTTGCGGATGCAAAAAGGGGGTAATTTGCCCCCACTTAAAAGGAGGAACCGGGACATTTCTCGGGACATTAAGAGAGAGTTTTTTACTTAACAAAAAAGCCAAAGCACCACCCATCGCCTGGCCTCCGTTTCAGATAAGTGAAATGTTTGTAATATTCTTAATCTAAAAAATTTAGTAGCGTATAATCATGAATTTCGTGATGTGTTTTTTTAATGTAATAAACGAATTTGTTTTAATTTAATCCGAGTAATTCATTAATTTTGCGTTGTCTTTAATTATGATTTGAAGTACTAACCACTATCATGATGCAGACATTAGTTAAATAATCGAACCTGCGTAAATCATAAGATGTTTTAAATAAAGTAGTATTAGGAGCGCTGCATTAGTTCTTTGCGATGTTAGCATGGTGGGAGGCGGAGTTTCAGGGAAGGAGAGCACTAGAGGTGAAGGATTGCAATTGGCTTGTGAGCTGCTGGTTTTTAAAGGACTGCCGGACTCGGTTTGAAGGGGGGGGGGGAGTTAAGATGGGAATATGGGATTTAGTTATCTAAGGGGGGAGCGATTCTACAAGGAGAAAGGCCTGTTGTTTGAGATCTTTGGTTTCTTTTATTTTGGGTATGTTATTTAGGAGCTTTGGGAATTGTTTGATTAAATTAGCAATGATTTTAAAAAGGTCAATTACATTCTGAATGTCGCTTGCGTTGAAATCAATTTCGTTAAAGAGTTGATTTTGCGGGTTGCTTTGTCTTTCCGTTGATTTATTGGTTTTAGGATTGGAGGGAGTCTTAGATTCTTCTTTACCAGCCACCATGTTGGCAAAGGAAAATCCTTCAACGACATTATTGCTGGTAAATGTTTTATTATTGCGGTTGCCTAAATGCGAGCCTTTCTTTGGTTTTGGGAAATTAGGGCATTTCGTGTAGCAGGCAGTATGCCCGTACACATTGCAGTTAATGCAAAATGGGTTATCTTGTCTTTCTTTTATATGACAATCTTTTGTGAGATGTTCCTCTCCACACTTCAGGCATCTTATTTGCATATGGCAGTTTGCCGCCTTGTGATAAAAGTTGTTACATCTGTAACATTGAGTGGTACCCTTAATAGAGTACCCCTCAACTTTTTTTTATCTGCACGTGGCTCAGGTGGGTTATCTCAAAAACTGCGGTGTTGACCTCATTTCTGGGGAGGGTGACCATAAAAAATAGAAGTGGGAGCTTGGTCCTTTTGGATATTAGTTGATGACATGCAGTAATAGAGAAACCTTCTTCCTCTAGGTCAAGAGTGACTAATTCAGAGGTGGTGTATCGGGGGAGTCCTTTTATAGCTATTTTGATCGGGTTTTTTATCTTTAGGAGTAATTACGTAAAATTGAAACTCTTTATCCTGTTCAAGCAGGTGGATTAGCTCTCTGTAGTCTTCATGGTTTTCAGGAAAAATTCTGAGGCATTCGCCAGCAGTTTTGATGTTAGCAGAGGGGAATTTAGTTTTGATAATATTAATTTGTTTTCTGAAAATTTTTTCCTGGATTTTAAGCATAATCGGGGGAGGTGGCTTGGGTGCGGACGAAAGGTTTTGCGTGGAATTTTCAAGTTGTGATTCTTCGTTAGTAAGGGTTTCAAAATTATTTTTGATTTCTATGGGTTTAGAATCTGAAGTTGGGGTGGGTGGCATGGCGGTTTTTTTAGGAAAGACAAAGCCTTCCGAATCAATTTTTTTGCCTTTCCGCTTTTGCGGGGGCTTAGTTTTTAGGTCATTGTCTATTTCATTATCCTTGTTTTTGATCGTAGTATGGTCAGGGCAGTCAGGGTCAAGGCAGGGAGGAAGAGTAGCAAGCTCACTTACCATGCGTTCCTTTTTCGCAATTCCATCTATCTTCTCTTTCCTCGTAATTTGCATGAGTACGGCGTTTCCAGGGCAATCAGGAAGGTTTAACAACCTGTTGTATCCGGCGATGAGCGTATCAAGTTGATCGAGTCTCTGCACAATTACAGCTCTCTTCTGGCAATCCGTCTGTGGTTTAAATGGTCGTAATGCGTAAACTTTGTGTGCGGCCATTCTCGTTGAGCTGTCGGAACAAACCGACTGAGAATCCATATCGGAGTCCGTATCAGAAATCATTTTAACAATAAATACTAGAGGCAACCCCCTTAACTAAAAAAGCCCTAAAAAGGGCTGTAAGGGACTTACGTGCTCTCTAGGTCTAACAATGTAAAGTAAAATCTGGGAGCTCAGACACATACGTCTGAACTGCTCGACTTTGCTCTTCCTCTATTTTATTTACAAAACATGCACTATATAAAGGAACAGGCACGCCACCTATCGATGACATCATCAAAGAAAGGCGGGGCGTTAACAGTATGTGTCGGAAGAAAATATTTATGACTTGACTTTCATTTCAGCTCCCTCTCTCAACTCCCCCCCCCCCTCCTTTCAACCGTTTCTGGACAATCTCAAGTGAATTTCTCAGCTGCAGCAAAAGTAACTACCACGTGCATTTGTTGATAGTTAGATGTAGCGTATCTCTTATTTGGAGAAGAATTTCACATAATAAGGTCTTATATTATTTTGTGTTTCGTCAGTTAGTGAATATCCATTATGCTGATAAGATGACACATTCATAGTCATTCCGGACTGTAGGAGAGGCTTTGGAATATTTTTATACACAATGAGATGATGAAGAACCTATTAATATTTTTCAGTTTCCCCTTGAAGAAAGTGGGTGGTTTACTGACGAGGAAAATATCGATGAAGATACTTTTCAGTCTGTTCTACCAGTAGATGTTTGTTGCAAAATCGAAATTTCTGCAAGCATAGATGATGATGAAATAGTATGTCAGAAAAGCACAACGAAAAAAGATTGCTTGAGAAATGTATTCCTAGCTATACATGGACAATAAAAATAGTTTAGGACATAAAAAAACTCATATAAGAAAAAACAATAATATATTTTGTCTTTATTTCTCATTTTAAAAAATTTTGATAAATCTGTATTTTTCTAGTTTTTTTTTTTTTTTTTTTGCTTTATTATACTATAGCTTTGAGAATTTTGATATGAAGGTTATTTGCTTATTTCTTTGTCCTACTGAGATTTGCCTTTATTGTTTCTAATAAGTGATTGTCATTTTCTGAAACGTATAAATTCTTGTTTATAAATTATATTTTCAATTTAATCTGCTTTATTTTGGAATTAATATATTTAAAAGTTTATTTCAGATGTGGCCCAAACAGGGGACACCCATCAGGGAACCTGCCCCCCCCCATCGGGGTACATTTAAAAAACTGCAGGGAAAAAATGATAGATTTCTCTTGTTCACACACAAACTTTTAGTTCTTTCCCCCCATTTTAATTTTAGATTTTTTAGGCCCATTTCAATTGTTTGGCAGGTATCATGCCCCTCCCCCTACAATGGGGGGGGTGAATGATGAAACCCCATTGGGAAATGTTTAATGACGCCTCTTGTTAAGATACTATATCTTAAAAATGTATATAATAACAGATTTTTGAATTTAAATGTCATTGGTCTACTCTTAAAAACCATATGGAAAAACTAAATGGTACCCGCCAATGTTCCATTTTTAGAACATGCTAAAAATCTATAAAAAAAATTTTTTTTTCAAATTTTTTTTCTTTGGTAGATTTTATGTTTCAATTTTAATTCAATTTTTATCAAAATTTAGTTTATGTTAACTTTCAATCATAGTGCGGCATTTAAAAGGTTAAATGATTACTTCCATAACCACTCGTTGTTTTGCAACTCAGCCAGAGGACGTTTTCTTTCATTCCAGAAAATTTTGGTTATACCTTGGAGCTAAAAATATATCGGTGATATAACTCTTTCGCTGTTAAATTAGTGTGCTGCAGTATGATGTAGTAAGTCACTTTCTCCATTTTCTGCTATAAACTTACGGAATTGACAGTGATTTTGCTCATGTCATCTAATATAATTAACAGCTTGCATGACTAACCTTAAAACTTCTTACGTAATCAGACATTTTCTGCACAGTCTGTTGATGTATGATGCAATATACACTGGTGTGCAAAAATTAAGAACGAAGTCGAAAAATTAGCATATCAGCTGAACGAAGAGGCAGAGCGGACAGAAAGACCAATCAGGAGATTAAGTGAGGTGATGTACGGTAGCACATGCGCAGATATGCAGGTAGACGTAATGGGGGCGTGTCTGAGTAGTAAAGCATGTTGTCGGTGTAAGATTAGTATTTCTGGCAAAGAGATTGCACACCGTATAGCAGTTAAAATCACATCGAGTTGCTGCCTCAGCGAGAAATGGCGAATAATCAATCTGTTAGACGACATCTGGATGCTTTTACCCGAGGTCGAATCATTGGGAAGTTGGAGGAAGGTCGCAGTGCGACAAGTGTGGCTGCAGAGTTCGGAATTGCTCACAGCATCGTTTCACGACTTTGGAGACAATTTCAAACTACAGGAACAGCTATCCGGGGGTTCAGTAGTGATCGTCCACGAGGAACCACACCCGCAGATGACCGGTATATTGCCTTACAGGCCAGAAGAAACAGGCGACAGACAGCGGGAGAAATCGCTAGACACACGACATAGGCGACTGGACGACCGATATCGCGTTTTACCGTGGCCAGAAGACTGCACGGTGGTGGTCTGTTTGCACGACGCCCTGTACGGTGTGTACCTCTAACGCCTGCCCATCGGAGAAGGCGTTCTCTGTGGTGCCGGGAACACCGGAATTGGAGAGACAATGAATGGGACGAGTACTCTTTACAGATGAGAGCAGATTCAGTCTGAGTAGCGATTCTCATCGCATACTCATCTGGAGAGAGCGGGGAAGCCGCAATCATCCCTCGAACATCATTGACAGGGACAGGTATGGAGGTGGCGGTGTTCTCGTTTGGGGAGGCATCATGCTTGCTAGTCGTACAGACCTTCACATCTTCGACGCAGGTTCAGTCAACGGGACCCGTTATTGTAACGAGATTCTTCTTCCATATGTGCGTCTTTTTAGAGGCGCTATGGGTCCGCAGTTCCTTTTCATGGACGACAATGCACCATGTCATCGCACAGTAGCTGCCGAACAGCTCTTAGAGAGTGAGGATATTGAACGTATGGATTGGCCGGCACGATCTCCGGATCTCAATCCCATCGAGCATGTATGGGATTTTCTAGGCAGACGCTTGGCAGCTCGTACCTTACCACCAGTAACGATTCCGGAGCTTCGATTGGCGCTGCAAGACGAATGGGCAGCAATGCCTCAACAACTCATTGACACCCTCATTCTCAGCATGGGCAGACGCTGTGAAACCTACCTAGCAGTCAGGGGAGATCATATCCCCTACTAAAGACCGGATATTTCTTGCTGGACACCCATCACAGGGATGTTTCGGCCTTCAGTCGCATTGCGCTCCATGCTACTGTTTCAATAAAGCTTCTTTTTATCCCTCTGATTTCTCTTTTAGTAAGTGTTGCTTACATTACTCATGTCCTTACGTATTGGGGATCTTACGGTATTAAATGTGTTGATTTGGAATGCTTTTGTACAAAGTTATATTGAAAAAACCGTCTCGTCCTTAATTTTTGCACACCAGTGTATGATTAATGGTTTTAAGCCACCATCATTTTCTATGGCCTTTGATGCTGGAGCAACGACTCATATATTTTGTACACCCTTTTTTGCAACAATCATTAGAGATGTACCTGAAATTTTCCATTGAAGTTTTTTTTTCTGAATAGTATCTTCAATTCCTTCAAATACAGATTTTCTCAGAATCATTGAGATAAATTTTAAGGGGAGATAGAGGACATTACAATGATTCAGATTTGCATAGCAACCTATGGTCAGAAACGTCTTCGTTCGGCGCTAGGGGGTGTTGCTCACATGAGCATTTAAGGAAACACAAACCTGCATTACCACAGTCATTTGAACTGTCAGAGGAGTATGGAACGTCTTATGAACACTGAGATGGTAGATATTCACCTGATTTACGAATTGGCAAAAGGAAACGCACGGGCATCAAAAGATTGTATCGCGAAAGGTACCAACAGAGAGATGCATTGAAGCACCAGGTGTTTGTGCTGCAAAGTTTGTTTGTTTGTTGGAAAGTGAACAGTTTCTCTGACATAAAAAAACACTGAGAAACCATTTTAAATTTTGCGTCAAAACTTGACTCGGAGGATGGCACGAAGGAAAGGAAAATCACGAGGGAAGCACACACACACACACACAAACGGTGTGTTCTTGATCATCCACTCTACTTGTGGTTTTCAAAAAGAAGGAGCAAAGGGGACCCGATATCGGGCCCTCTGTTATGCGAAAAAGCTCTGGAACTTAATGAGAAATTAGGTAGTTCGGCTGATTGGTGTTCAATGAACAAAGGTTTACAATGGTATAGCGAAAAACAAGTGATTATTTTCCATTATGAAGGTGAAATTGCAACATCTGGCACCTATTTTGCTTTTTCTTCAAGCACATTTCCCGCATGTGATGATTTTTCAATATTTGTATAGTGTCCGGTTTTACACTGCATGGATCGCATTCGGTTTTCAATTATACGAACAATCGCGTATCCGAACGGTGTCTGATCCCAATTGATTCAGATAAACGACGTTCTACTGTATGTCTATTACCTCATAATGATCCATATTCACATACATTGTGGTGCAAATTAGCAAACATCCGCCGGTGCACTGCATCTCTCTGTGGGTACCTTTCATGAAACAATCTTTCTGCTGCTTGTGCATTTCCTTTTGCCATTCCGTTTAAATCAGGTACATATCTGCCAGCTCGGTGTTTGTAAAACATGCCATGCCATACTCCTCTGCGTGCAATGACAGCTGTAAACGACTGCGGTAATACAGGTTTGTTTCCAAAAATGCTCTTGTGAACAACGTCACCTAGTGCCGAATGAAAACGCTTCTGACGATGAGTTGCTGTGCAAATCTGAATCCTTGTGATGTCCCCTAAAGTATGTCCCAATTACCCTGGCACATCCTGTATATCTTCACTGTGGTCGTGTAGTGAATACTATGAATGCCTAGAAGTTCCTCACTCACTTCATGGTTTTTATACTCGAAATGTGTGTTTTTTTTAAAAATTGTACAAACAAGGCCAGCGATTGCTCAAAAAGTTTTGAAAAAAATTAGTTGAATTTTTTGTGTTTGTTCTGTATAATAGTAGAAGTATTTTAACTTTCAGATTTATTAATCACTGCTTTATTACAAAATTTGCAGCCCCTTACATGAATATAATCACTGTTTTTTTTTAAGCAATTTCATATAATTACAAAGATAAAGTGCTCTAGTTTTTGTAAAAATTTAAATCTCTCTTATCCTGAAGGTCATTTCAAAAATGAATAACATAGCAAACTCAAACTTAGTGGCACAACAGCCCATGAGGGCCAAGGCCTACTGTGCCCATCTCAGTATACGTGACCATTGGGCGCTGGGGTGCATGAGCAGATGTTCCGATCAGGTGGTCAGCCTGAAGCGAAACCCCCAGTGTTTGGTCCCCAAGTAAGCTTGGTTCTTATTTTATCGACCCACTGATGGGATGAAAGGCTGAGTCAACCTTGCCCAGCCCGGGGTTTGAACCTCGGACCTGTGGTGTGGAAGCGCGATGCACTAACCATTCAGCCACTGGGCTTCCTGAATAACATAGCAACACATCAGAATTGAAAAGTTGAAAATCTGTTCATAAACTTTTGGTACAGAATGGTGTTTATGTTATTTTTTGTCAATTTTTACCCATTTTAGTAATAATAATTTCTTTTTCTATTCTTAATTTTAGCATATTTTTTTTAAAAAAATGTACTAAACAAATCTAAAACCAGAGAAAAATTCCCTGATCTCCATTAGATTAGTTTTTGAGAATTATAATTAATAATTTTTAACAAAATCGACACAATCAGAAGAATCAATTGGTGTTGTCTTGAGGTATGATACGAGTTGGGAAACTTTCAACCATGGACCCCTTCCTCCCCCCCCCTCCTTGATAAAATTTTGTGTGTGCTGCTGCTATTATCAGTATCTAAGGTATATCGATAGTTATTGCGCCATAACTTTTTTGTGTTGCAAGTATTTGAGTTTTTTTTTTTTTTTTTTTTGTATTGAATTCTCAGTATAAAATTATCTGTAAAATGATATAAAATTTTAATTTTGGCCACCACTGTATGTGCATACCAGTATTGAGTTTCATATCTTTTTAAAAACATTATTGAATGAAAAGGAATTTACCGTTTTCCAATAATGCCAAGAGGATACTTGTGTGTATTACCACAACCATGTTGGTGAACTTTTCGTAGAAAGAAAACATTTGATGCAATAGTTAATTATACAAATCTGTTTTAATCTATATAAATAAAAATAAATGTGTGTGCGTCTCTTATGCCTTCCTAAACCGTTTATCCGATTGCGATGTAACTTTAGGGAATGGTTGAATGCCTGCCCTCAAAGGTTTCTGAGTTAGTTAAATGGACCCCTAAGGGGCATAACTATTAGACAAGAGGTGGCCAACCCGCAGAACAGTGGGAGCACGGTTAAGTTGTAACTGTGGCACACGAAGACTTTATAAAAAAGTTCGGAGAGATAATAATAAATAACATTTTTTTTTTACAAATATCTACTTTTATTCTTATTTACTACGAATAATTTAAGGTATTTTTATTACTGTATGATAATAAGCAGTATAATTAAAATAATTTAAATGTAATATTACAGAGAAGAGATTGTATTTTTTCCTACCCTATTTGGTCAAATACCTTCTTTTGTGGACAATGTCTTTTTTTGTCTTGATTTTGGAGGGAAAATGTTAACATATTTCTGCCAAAGTTAATAGCGCTCCAAGCTGTGATAAATTAAAAAATTTAGTATCCATTTTTGTACCATTTTTTCAATGCTAGGTTTGATAATTTTCAAGATAACAAAAATGCATATCTTTTCACAAATCCTTTTTCAATATCTCTGCAAAATGTTAACTATTGACCACCTGAAATCAAAATTATTGTATACAGCACCATACTACACTGAAGAGTAAATGTAAGGAATTCCTATTGAATTTTGTACTACAAGCAATTTTTCAAATTTACACGATTTGGTTCTGTCGGATATTGTTGTAGATTTGAATCAACATGCGTTTGTGAACTGTTTCCTATTATGAACATAACAACATCAAAATATCGTTCAAAATTAGCTGAACTGATAAAATTTAAGTTTGTGCTTTGGTGTCATTTATTATAATGTTTTTTAATTTCCACTACCTAGACATGTGCTTTAAAAATGTGCCCTTAAGTGACAAGTGACAAGCCTATAAGTGACATTTTTTCACTTATAGGCTGATCTATTTTATTGAGTAGAGATTGACTAAAAATGAGTTTTGAAGAAATCCCTTGGAAACGAGAAAGTAAAAGATAATTCTACTTCAATTTTAGAAATTATTTTTTGGTAGTTCTGTTAATCAAGTCTTTAAATCAAGAATTAAAGGAATACTTTTCAATACAATCGAATTCTTAATACTAAGAAATCAACAATTTATATATTATAAACATTATACAGGGTGTCCAGCCTTAATGTGACCCAATAGCTAATTCCCGAACCGTTCGGTTTAGATATGCACTTCCAATTTGAAAAATGTTTTTAAAAAAAGAAAAAGAATGTTTTAACGTGCTTTTCGAACCAAAAAACTCATTTACAAAAATTAATTTTTTATACGGTCCCTAGGTCCTATCAGTTATATTTAGGAAAAGATGCAGTACACGAAAACAAAGTAAACACAAAAAGTTTCATTTTATTACGATAAAAACTGACCGAGTTATACCTACATAAATTTGAAACATCTGAAACCACCAGAAAAGGGGGTCATATACAAATTTAGTTTAGAGAAAGTAATTCACTATCTACAGAAAGATCAAAAGAAAAACATCATAGCAATATTAGAACATCGTAGTAAATATCATAGATTGACAATTTGTAGTGATGTATGGCAAACAATAAAAATTAAATTAAAGAAATACAACTTGTACCGAAAAGATTAAAACAGCTTGCTTTAACAAATAGCAGCAAAATAATGCAGAATTTGCCGTTCAAATTATAGCATAATGTGGAATGATGCGCCAATCATGAATCAGGGGCTTTATTATATCAGAATGACCAAATTAACTTTAATAATGGTGAAGGCACGAGACAAGGGAATATCCCAGTTACAAAAGCGTTGAACAGCTCGGGCAATTGTACAATAAGATGGATGTCTCCCAGTGGGAAATTTAATGGCATAAAGTCTTGCCTCCTCTTATTACGATTATACTGTCCATAAAAAGTACCATTTCGCAGTATTCTTCATTTGTATACATCTCATTCTCCCATACTAGAATTTGTAATATTAGAATGCGACTGTATGCAATTGCAAACGACTACACAACGGATTTTTAACGTTCGTTATGATCAGCAAAAACGCAGCAAATCAAACTGAAGCCGCAGCATATAAGTCTTATTTTTTTTTGGAACTGCTTTTGAAATGTTTTCTTCGTCCAAAATATTTTATTTCTTCTATGTTACACAAACACAGAATAAATTTTATTTCTTAAATACTCAATTATTGTATTCTTCACGTATGCTTTTAAATTAAAAAATTATTTACATAAGAGTGACGTGCAAGAGCGAAAGTTTTCTGGCAGAGTTCCAACTAATTTCACTTTGGAGACGGCCCCTTACTAGCTTCTTGAAAATTGCCAAGAAAATGGGAAAATGTATGATTTTCGAAGTTCCATAACTCAGCCAGTTTTTATCGTAATAAAATGAAACTTTTTGTGTTTACTTTATTTTTGTGTGTGCTGCATCTTTTCCTAAATATAAGTGATAGGACCTAGGGACCTTATAAATAATTAATTTTTATAATTTTTTTCTAAATGTGTTTTTTGGTTCGAAAAGCACGTAAAAACATCTTTTACCTGTTTTAAAACATTTTTCAAATTGGAAGTGCATATCTAAACCGAACGGTTCGGGGATTAGCTAATGGGTCACATTAAGGCTGGACACCCTGTATATATTTACATAATTTCATGAAATACCCAGCAAAGCGGGCGGGTAACAGCTAGTGTACTTATAACATTTAATTACTTTTTTAAAACACGCTTTTATAAGTTTCACTTGCATGTAATGGAATCTTTGAATTCTATTTTTACCTACTTTAGTGAGTGAGTGAATATTAACGTCCCACTGTTCAGCTACACGAGGGCTTTTGGAGACGGTCCGCGTAATTTTGAACCATGGTCAAGTGACGCGGACGACACCTGAGCTGGCACCCCCTCTCCTAACTACCACACCACACAAACGGGAGGACGTTTGAGCTCTCGACAGATTTTACGCGCATCGCACCCCTACACGGCGGGTCTTCAGTGGTACTGGGATCGAACTCGTGACACGCTAGCCACGATCCGATGCCTAGACCACTTGGCTACCGCGGCCACTTTAAAAGGTCGGATTAATTCGAAATTTTGCACACCTGTCAAGGACCGATGACTATACAATAATTTTGTTCCATTGTCCTGATCAGGAATAACGATAATCAGATTTGGCAACGTATTGCATATACCTTTTTCAAATTTGCCAACTAATTCCATATACCATTTTCAGATTTAGCGATTAAAATAATAAGGTGTAACCCTAAAAGCTAGTGTTTTTAATAAAAGCTAATTATATGGAAATATAAAATACACTTGTTAATAGAAACAAAGCAAACTAAAAAAGTGCTCTGTATGTGAGAAGGGGAGGGTGGGTGTGTGTTAGCAAATTTCTTATCATAGTATAAACATTTTTCTGAAAATGAAAATAAAAAAGGCTCGTGCATGTGAAAAAAAATATATCTTCTAACTGCTAAATATTTTTATAAAGCAAGTTTATAGAAGTGTGATGCTACAAATTAACATTATAGCAATAAGTTTAAAAGGGAATATAACGATTGACACTTTTTTTGTCATGTTTTTATCAACTCGCTTTCTAGAATGTCTGTGCAGGTGGAATTTTGTAATTCATTTTAAACTTTGACTTTCCGATGAGTTACAGACTTGAAATTTGGACCATGGCTCAGAAGTAGATGACAATCTATACTAATATATAAAAGAAAGAGTTTGTGTGTGTGTGTTTCACCTATTCCGGCCAAATTAAGCAACCCACAAGTGTGAAACTTGGCACATAGAAGCTGTAGGTGACTATGCTATTAACCTCGAAGAGTTTTTTTTGAAATTCGCTTTCGATTTTTTAAAAATTCAATTTTTAAGCGATTTTCCGTTAATTTGGGCATATGACGTCATATTACGTATTCTGCAAAAACTAAATTCTACACCGAGTAAGAATTCAACAGAGGAATATGGATTTGGAATTCAGTACCGAAATCTTGAATGAAGCTCTTATCATCATTGAAGACAAGGTTAGATCTTTAGGAGGATCAGATTTGAAATCTGTCGGACTTCCTCAGCCTAATCGAGATTCTAGTACTATTGATGATGTGCTTAGAGAAAGAACCTACAATGTTAGTGAACTTAGAAGATTCTTGGAGGAAAATGAAGGCAAAATGCTACCAGATCAAAGAGAAATATTTCAGAAGATAACAGATTCAGTTTTTCAAGAGACTGGTGGTATTTTTTTCTTAGATGCGCCAGGTGGTACAAGGAAGACTTTCCGCCTCAATCTCATTTTAGCAAAGGTACGAGAGAGTGGTGAGATTGCCCTGGCTGTTGCTTCTTCCGGTATTGCAGCTACTTTGTTGACAGGAGGAAGGACAGCTCATTCAACTTTTAAGTTGCCCTTAAACATTGCTGTCATAGAGACACCTACATGTAACATTTCTAGGCGTTCAGGAATGGCAAAAGTTTTAAAGTGTTGTAAACTCATAATTTGGGATGAGTGCACTATGTCTCACAAGGCTGTATTTGAAGCCCTTGATGTCACTCTGCAAGACCTAAGATCTAACAATAAGAGGATGGGGGTATCACCTTGGTGTTAGCTGGTGATTTTCGTCAAACTTTGCCAGTTATTCCGCGGGGAACTAGAGCAGATGAAATATCTGCGTGTATTAAATCATCATATATTTGGGCTGACATAAAAAGATGTCAGTTGAGAACAAACATGCAAAGTTATTTAAGTGGGGATTCTTCTTGCCAGTTTGCTGATAACCTTCTTCAATTAGGAAATGGATCTTTTACGTCTCTTGATCCTGATGGGGCTGTATCTTTGAAAAATATTGGGAGAATCGTTAATACAGAGGAAGAACTTTTACGAGCTGTGTTTCCAAATTTACCTGACTTTTTTCAAGATCATGTTTGGCTGTGTCAAAGAGCTATCCTTGCCCCTCAAAATCAAACTGTAAGCATTATAAACAAACTACTTTTATCACAAATCCCAGGAAATGTTCAAATATATAAATCTATTAATACTATTTGTGATCCAAAAGAGGCAGTCAATTTTCCAGCTGAGTTTTTAAATTCTTTGGAACTGCCTGGTATACCTTCGCATGTTTTGGAACTCAAAATTGGTGCCCCAATTATCCTTCTTAGAAACCTTGATCCTTCATTGTGTAATAGTACTAGGCTTTCAATTAAGAAGCTAATGCCCAATGTTATTGAAGCCACTATTCTAACTGGGCAAGCTGCCGGTAAAGATGTTTTCATCCCTAAAATTCCCATCATTCCATCTGATGTTCCCTTTCAATTCAAACGACTGCAATTTCCGATTCGACTAAGCTTTGCTATGAGCATTAACAAAGCCCAAGGACAATCCCTTCAAACTGTGGGGCTGGATCTTAGAAATCCTTGCTTTTCCCATGGTCAGCTTTATGTGGGTTGTTCACGAGTCGGTAGTGCAGAAAATTTGTTTATCTTTGCTCCTAATGGTAAGACCGTTAACATTGTTTATCAAGAAGCTCTTCGCTGAAGTTATAGATATTAGGGTATACCTTGAAGCAACTTTCTCAAATTTCCTTTTAATATTATTTATTTGAAGCTCTTTTTTAAATAAATTATAAAGACATGTTCTTTCAAAATTAAATTTTATTTTTGGCAGCACAATTTGTATTCTGTTCTTTCTCAGTATTATTTATAGTGGTTTAATCAAAGCTCAGATTATTTCTTCTGTTTTGATGTTGATATTAAATTGGTTAATCTGTTTCAGGTTGAATATTTTTCCTTACACTAGGTTGGGTTCATTAAATAAGTGAATTTTTCAAATTTTGCTTTACGTTTTTTTTTTTTTATTTTAAGTTTTAAACTTATGTGCTATGTTATATGACCTCATGTCTAGCGTTGAATGCAAAACTGTATTCTTCACAAATTTTGTGGAGGTAGTCATAAATTTGAATATACATTACATTTATGTTAATGTGGCATATTAACAATTGTTTTTAAAGAAAATCTATTATTTTCAATGAATTGCAAAAATATTCATTAAAAATTTTTTTTTCTCTGTTTAATTCAATCATTATACTTTGAATAAAAGTAAACCTATTTTATCTTCAGATAGTTTTTTGTTTTTAGTTCACAGTAATTTAGTTTCTTTTTGAGTTGCAGGCTACCTAATGTGTTATGAATCAGTATTTTGTAAAATGCTTTATGATATCTATGCTAATTTTTTTTCTTTTGATTTATTTCAGGATATGTACCAGTCATCAATGCAACTTACAACTACTTTTTTGTTACAAATAAAAAAATGATAGCATGTTACTTTTCTCTTTTTATTCAAATATGTTTCTATTAAATTATTATTTACTTTGAGGCAAAATTGCAATTTGTTTAAAATTATTTATATTGTGAACATTCATTTGAAAAAAATATTTTTAATTTTTGGTTATACTACTTTTTATACAGGGTTTTACCCTCACTAAAAATATTATAATTGCTACAATAGATAAATTTGTTTTTAAAACTTAACCCGTGCGAAGAACGGGCATTTCAGCTAGTATATAATAAAAATGTGAAACGAAAGGAGGCATTTTATACTTTTTAGTCCGTTATAAAAACATGGTACATTAAATTTTTTTTAATTCGAACTTTTTCTACTTAACACACTTTTAATTGTTTGACCAGTTCTATAGAGACTGAATCTAATATAATGATACGGGACTCATGCGAGGCCCTGTAAACTGAGAGAATAAATACACTTCAGACCCTTTAATATCCATTGAAGAGCAAGATTAATTCCACAGCCACGTAATTCCAGCTTCAAATATCAAACTCAAGGATCAATTCAACAAAGAATAAATTATAGTTTGTGTAAAACTAAAAAACACGCTTTTATACTGAATCGAACTAAAAAGTAAAAAAATAATTCTTAACATAAGAATAAAATGATAAACGAGAAAATTGTCATTGGGGTAAAAGTGTGGGGTGCTTTATACTACATTTTTACATTGACTCAGCATTTCGGAATAGAAGTTAAAAACTATAACAATTGATATATTTATAGAACACCCCACGTTTTTACCCCAATGACATTAATTTTCTCGTTTATCATTTTATTCTTATATTAAGAATTATTCTTTTTTTTACTTCGATTCAATTTAAAAAATAATAAAAAACACGCTTTTAAACTATAAATTATTTTAAGAAATTTTATTTTGAAGGTAATCTCAATGCGTGCATTAGATTTTAGAAGTATAAATATCACACAAGTCTTGTACCTGTGGTGAAAGACTGGATTACATTTTTTAAACACATCACATTTTTCAAAATATAACTAAAAGGGTGTGAATTGGAAATTTGAGCTTTTAAAGTCTCCACTTGCATTTTTCTATTGGTTAACCCCCAAGCTTATTTTTAGAGATTTAAATTAAGATAAAAGAAAAAAGGACTAATATATCAAAGCAGGACCAAAAAACAAAAATGGTTGCAATGTTGTAGTTTGGAGCATTTCTTAACTTTGATGATTTCAAAGCTATACGAGTACAGAAAAAGCTAATATCTACAAAATTTATCACACACTGAAACTATTAAAAATGGTCATTAACCATCTTCCAGTGCATCTCGCAATTTCCACGGGTATGCATTTTTCTGTCTATTTAGCTCTGCAACCCATGCTGCTCTTGTTTATGTTCATATTTTGATGATCTACTTGTATATTTTAAAATAAAAAGTTTTTGTAGACTTAATATGTAAATTTGAAATACATAATGAAGCCATATGCAATTTTTTTAACATACTTTGATAAAATATCTATGCAACAAGAGGGTTAATGTGACACTAAAAGTAGAATTAGCAAGATTTTTTGAAGAGCACAAATACACTGTAAAATGTATTTTTCATCATGACAATTCTATTATAAATTATCAAAAGTTTTAAGTATTTGTATATACATTTCGATGGTAATTTGTTATATGTAATGCAGACTCTGCATGGTCCTTATCACTCTCAAACTACATTAACTCAACAAATTTCAAATCTTTATTTCCAAATTTCAAGAAAGAAATCTTTATAATTTGACAGATTTAATTTGTATGCAATTAACTACACTAAAACATATATTCTGAATTTATTTTCAAGGGAAAAATTTAATGAGTAGAATGTTACAACTTTTATATGATGAAACTGAGGTGTTAAACTGTCTTAATTTAGATTAATATGAAATATTACATAGATATAAATTTATTTTCCATCATATAAACTCAATACTAAAACAAAAGTAACCAAATACCACTGCATCTTATTAAGAGTTAAAAAATTAACTTGCATTAAAATTTTAGTTTGTTAAATATTTAAAATATATTGATATAAGCATTTTTTATACATAAATCAAGTCACTGTCTAAACTACCTACATCTGGGGAGAAAGGGTGGGATGTGGTCAGATGCAAATAGTCATTAAAAAAAAGTGCAAATTAATAGAATTTTAAATGAAAATAAAAAACTTATATTTAAAAGATATTTTTAAACTGTTAAACATATTTATATAAAGATCTTTATCTTTTCTTATTCAACAACAAGACATATATAAATGAAAAACACATAACCTAACACAAGGACATTCTGCAAAACCTATAAATGTTATCTAAACTTATATATATACATGTTTCTATAATAGTAAATGTTCATTTAAAATTATAGGAAATGACTTCAGAAAAATTAGCTCAATATGTATAAGTTAGCCCCATCGTATAGTGGTCAGTGAAGCTGACTGGGTTCGAATCCCGGAGAAGGCATGGATGTTTGTGTTGTAATCCTTTTTTCTGTCTGTGTTGTATGCCCCTGTGTTATACATTGCGTGGTGCATGGGGTTTATAAATGTTAAAAAAAAAAATATGTATAAGTTCCTGAGAGATACTGGAGAGTTGTTCTTGATTCATTTATACTAGATTCAAATTAAAAGTAAATTTTGAAAGGTGTTACTTCCATCAAATAACTAATTTAATTGAAATAAAAGCAAGATCTGTGTTTCAAAATGCATATCTGATAAAGAGTGAATTTTACTCTCATTCTTTAAGCAAATTATTTTTTGATTTCTACACTAAGATTTTGATTATAACTCTAATCAAAATAATTTAAAATTGTATGTAGATGATATATATATGTATACTTAAAAACACTATTTGCTTATAAAAAAAAATTGACAAATTATTTTGTGTCAGCAAGAATGTGAAGAAAAAAAATACAATGAAGTGAAAAATCTTTATCTCGACCTTTACCACATAAATTAGACCAGAACTCAGTAATGAGTATAAAAAAATAACTATATGCATTAATAAATTTTATATAAAATATTTTTTGCATCAGATAAATTATTAGAAGCATCAAACTTCAGAGGAAACATTTTCACAATTGAAATATATAGCATAAATTTTTTACATCATTCTGCATTTTCAAAAGGATGATGAAAGTTTACTCTACCCTTTATTTTTACATTTTCACACATAGTTGAACGAATATCATACATTTAAAGCACTTGTGTTAAATGTTATTTATTGCTGCTAGTAAAAAATAGAAAGGCCTCCTCTTTCTTTCTTGAATTTTTAACTGGGATATAAGTACCATTAAAAAATATTGTCCAAAAATATGTCAATACATTTCAGGAATGAAAAGTTCCTACTCCTTCGAATTAAATCCAATAAAACTTAAATGTAACAATGGACATCTTCCCCCCTCTTATTTGTGACATACATTAAAACATTCATCATATAAATGATTGATAGACATCTTCATCAATAAATAAGTTTTTAAAAAGTTACCAATGGACAGATTAAATAAAAAATTAAACATAAAAGTACAGCACATAATTAAATTAGTATTTTAAAAACTTCTAAACAAATATTACAAATGCGAAAAAAGATCAAGTAAAAGCATTAATTATGATTCCTACTTTGAACTTAATACATTGACCAAATAAAATAAGATACAAATCCATTTATTATAATTTTTAAAAACCATTATACATCATTAATACAATCTACGAATAAAAAATATACATATATATAAACTTCCGTAAAATTATTTGATTGCTGAAAGAAAAAAAAACACATACTATCTTTTGAGAGCCTTTTATTTTGGAAGAAACTTTTTTCTTTTTACATGTTCTACTTCACCAATTTGTAACCCCCTTTATATTTCAATCATTCTAAAAACAATTTCATTTTATTTTAAAGAGCAACTCAAAAGAATTAAATAAATAATTTTCTGTATTATATACGATTTCAATTCTGAACAATAACAAAATATACACAAGCATCTGTTATTATATAAAATAATTAATAATAATTGAGGAAAGATCACAGATCAATGTATTTACAAACTTATTTCACTACAAATACAAAGTCATGTCAAATGTTTTATTTTAAAAATTCATAGGACAAAGGGGGAAAAAATGTAAAAGATAATCAGATTTGGACTTCATAAAAAAAGTAAAAAGTATACATAGGAAACAGCACTCCAAAAGCATAATTACAGCATTTAGAATTACACAACATATTAATACCTTTTCATTCTAGCATATCGAGGTAGATAGCTGCCACATTGCTAGAATTTCCAAAGCATGTCAAATGCAACTGAATTGTCATCTTCTAAATCAAACAAAATTTAAAAGTGACTTGTCAATATCTACAAATT
This sequence comes from Trichonephila clavata, assembly GCA_019973975.1. Classification (NCBI taxonomy): domain Eukaryota; kingdom Metazoa; phylum Arthropoda; class Arachnida; order Araneae; family Nephilidae; genus Trichonephila; species Trichonephila clavata. The sequence goes on along the minus strand of BMAO01021102.1, from coordinate 60,749 downwards.
TATATCTTTATAATGACATAAATTAAGTACTTATATATAATACACAAACTGAACAGTACATGAAAGAACATACTCCCTTTACACATAACTAGTGAATCTTAACAAAGGCACAAACCAGGATAGGTCCGTGTTGCACAATACAAATTACTACATTATAAGAATTGTTATATGGCACAAGAAATTATCTGGACCAATATCACATCTTGATGTGAAGTCGTAATTTGCACTGGAGGTGGTCCCAAAACGGATTTAATACTAAAGTTATTTTTCATATTTCAATCTTGATACAAGAGATAGCTTTTTAGAGCTTTAGGTAAACTAAGTTCATGAACTCGCCCAAGGCGTTTTTTATTAATTTGTTGTCTTATGACTCTTCGACATATATCTTTTAAAGGCAAAGGTCCAGCTGGAAAAAAAGAAAATAAGTTACAATAACATTATTTACTGATAAAACAAAGACATGTTTACAAACTTTTTTAGAGATAGCAGAATGAAATAAATCACTTATAATGTTGAAACTGTGAAAAAAAATATATACATTTTAAATATCCTACATGCAAGAAACGTTCTCCAATTTTTATAATTCAGAATATTATTTTAATATATAAAGTAGAAATGTAGAAAAAAAGCAGCAGGTTATATATTTTATAAAACGTTTAATTTTAAATTATGAAAAATAAAAGTATTTTAATTTTTGATGCAGGAATTAGTTATAATATACAGTATGCTCAAAATTTGGAAAATTTAAATCTTACCAAAAGTAACAATGTGTGATGTATTTATAAAACACATAAATTTGTCAGTTTCCTTTATACAAATATGTAAACTTTCGCTTCCTTCTGAATTCCTAAATGATTTCATACTGAAAATGTACTACACTAAAATTTTAAATTAAACTATTATTTAGATTCAATGGTAAAATTCTTACAATGATCTTTACCAACAAAATTTTTAAGAGATGAAGATCAACATCAACAAAAAGTTTTACTACATATCAAAATGTGTGGAAATAATACAAAGCAAAGAAGTAATATTTTCAGCATTATTGTATTTTAGGTAGTTGAAAAAATTAAGCTAGAAATAATTTTTTCAAACATCAAAATCCTTAAAAAGTTACTAATTACATTGAAGAAACATTACATTATATATTGCATTCCATTGCATTTTTCTTATATAAATAATAATTGTATGAATAACCTTTACACACACAAGTGTCATTTTTTTAATGTAATGAATTAGCGTTTAGAAACTAAAGATCCTATATGAAAGTTTCAAAATTTTATCCTAAATTAATTCTTGACTGACTGACTGTTTATTATTATCACATTCTGAAGCAACACAAAAATAGCTCCAAACTTTCACACCACATCAACATGAGCCCTGAAAAATTTAAGGAACTTCAACCCCTCAACACAGAAGGTGCTGACTAAGATTTAAGCCCACTACTCAAGAGAAACAATTTGGTGATGAGTTTGCTATTATGGCTACGTTTATTTTAAGTATAGAAGTGATTAAAAATTTTTTTTTGTAACATTAATGATGATTTTAAAAAAATCAACAAAATTATGTTAATTCTCAATGATATTTTAAATTGTTGTGTTCATAAGATCTTGGAAATTTTCTGTGCACATTTAAATATCTGTCAAATTACTGTTATAAAAATTTTTAAAAAATGTCAAATGATATTACAGTTACATCTATTCTTTGAATTAAAATTATATGCATCACAAATAAAAGTGCGATAAACAGTTGAAAAAAAATGTTGGGAGACATCTGTGTATGGATTTCTGACAGAGGAGCATAGTGTATAATAGTTTGCAAAGCTGATGCTTAAACATTCATCTGTGCAATAAGAGTTATCACCAGAAGAATTCAAAGCATCACAATACTAGATGGATGGTATCATTCAACTAAATGAACTCTATGATGATGCTCCTGAAGACAATATGGTTATTTCTGAATAAATATAAATTTCTGAACATGAATATGTAAATTGATTATCAAACTTGAATAATCTCACTAATTTTTCGCACAGATGTTTACAATACAACTGCAAGCAAATTACAACAAAAAAATTTCACAAAATTCATGACTTTAAATGATAAGCATCTGCATTATTAAAAAATATTAAAAAAAAAAAAAAAAAAAAAAAAAAAAAAAAAAAAAAAAAAAAAAAAAAAAAAAAAAAAAAAAAAAAAAAAAAACTATTAAAAAAATGCTTATTAAATTTTTAGCGCGTTTTTCACGTAGTGTAAAAAAAGCGCTATTAGGATGCAAATTTCGTCTTCGTTCCATATTTTGTCGTACCTTTTTCTCAGCCAATAAGCGACCGATTGACCTCGGGTTTTCGGCATTTGGTCGCATTTGTGACGTAGATGAGCCGAATCATATTTAAATTTAATAATTTTTAAATTTTTTTTAAAGTATAGTACTACTTTCTGTTAGTAAAAAGTTCATTAGTTGTATTATTGTAAAATACAACATGTGAAAAACGCGCTAAAATTAATCGGCCATGCCAATGATTGATATATTGTTTGCTAATGATGGCAATATTAAAGAGGGGGGGGGGAATAAAAAAGCGATGCTTTTATATATTAATAATCATAAAAAAATATAATTTTTCAGTATTAAACTTTTATTCTTTGCAAAGCATGCACAACTTGTTAAAAATTTTAAAAATATTCACCTGCTAACAATTTTTCTTTAAAAAATGCTATGAGTTATCCGAAATTTAATTATTAATCTATTCATTTACAGCACAGCATCTGTATATCATTAGAAAAATTATAGTTGAAAAGGAAATTATAGTTGCATACAGCTAGAATTTAGTTTAAATCTTATACAAATTTATATTGTAAGGGATTTTTGCATTATTTTATTTTCAGCAATACATACTATTTAATGTAAAACATTAAGGTCATTTGATAAGTTTTACATTTTACATGCAATGAATTGAAATGACCAGGATTTTTTCCTAATCTTTTTGATGTGTAACATCTTTCCTCTCGATTGCTGGAGATTTGTGGGAGTGATTTCGTGAAAAGGTACAGAAATGCATAACAGGAAGTTGGGGAAGCGTGCGCTATTTAATTTGATCAATCAGCGCATTTGGTGGTGTTCTTCGCTACCCTCGGAGTGAAGTTCTGTTTTTTCTCCAACATTCGAGAGGGGCTCCCTCTCCCCCTGCGGTCTAGGCTTTGGAATCTTTGTTTTTTCTCACTTTAGGATCAGAGAAGAAGCTAAGTCCTTTAGCTGGATCTTGTAAAGATATATCCACGTGGGGTCCAACTCTAGCAGCCATCAAGCCACCAGCGTTTTTTATATTGTTAAATTTAGCATTTCAAAATATTATAATTCAAAAACTCGGTTTTGTTCGCGCTTGACTCTAAATCCGTACATACCAGCAAGTCTTATTAGACTTCACCAAGGATAAACATGCGATCCTTACGCTCAATTGTCAAAGTCTGAGGGCTCACCAAACAGATTTTGAGGTTATTTCACAAAATTGTTCGTTACTCATGTTGGCAGAGACGTGGTTAGATAATAATGAACGTGTTTCGATACCTGACTTCGATTGCTGCGTACAATTTAAACAATCGGGCCACAGAGCAGTTAGTGTTGCGATCTATCGCAAACAGGACAACTCGCATCTTGTGGCTCTTCATATGGATATTACTTATCGTCAAACAAGTAGATTGGGTATTGTTATTCAAGATATTGGGGACATATGTGCGGCAGAATGCTTATTTGAAAATAGACAAAGAGTGGTTATATACATTTCTCCGAATCAAACACGGTTCAAAAAATTAATGATTTCCTGCATTTTTTTAATTTTACCAAATACCAAAGGTGGTTTTGCTTTTTTTTAAAAAAATAAACTATCACTTGTTTTTTATGATTTTGAATGGTGATTTTAAAGTTAACTTCAGTTTGCTAGAAGCCAAGCCACTCATAGCTTTTTTGAATAATGAACTCAAACTTGAAATGAACACAAATCGAAATGTTTCGACAACTAACAGTGGTACTGTTATTGATGCTATTTTTCAACAGTTTTTAAATACTTTGAAATCACAAGTATATATGTCATACTTTAGTTATCATAAATTATCATTACTGCTGTTCCTGAAATTTAACAATAATAATAATTTTTGTGTTAATTAAATAAAATTTTCATTAAAGATATAATTATTCCATAAAAAATTATTTCCAATCATACTGGATTCATTTTTTTCAGGATTTAAGTTGCTATTGCGAATTTACCATGACAACATGTCAGATGTTACACATCGTATGCGACTACAGTAAGACTCGTTTCTTTTTTTATAACAAAATCCAATTTTTTCCCAATAATAAAAGATACATTGTAACTCAAATTTATAAGACTTGTCATCAGAATCATATCCACAAATCAAACTATACACATATGCAATAAAAGGTACAATAAAGATAAGTTTTATTAGCCACTAACTTAGAATACTATTGAATTAAGAAGAAATAAAAGTTATTCAAAAATATCATTGGGATATATAATGGGGCACTTAGCTGTCAGGCTTTAATCCTGACATAGTGCAAGTTCCCATTACCCAGTGTTAAAAATTCTTTCAAAAAGTTAAAAATTACATCAACAATAATTGAAAGACTTTAAACGACTTAGTTCTAGAAAATGATCAGAACAAGAGAGGAAATATGCTTAGTCAATCCAAAAGAAGTAAAAAAAAAAATGAATAAATAAAACAATTAGAGATTTGGATTGATATTAGAAGGGTAAAAAATTACCCATTCTGATAGAGTTAATCCTAATTAGTTATTGAAAACTGACAGGAGAAATACTTCTTACACTTGGTTGAGGTACAAGTTCAAACTGCAAATGTTTTACGAGTTGTTTTACAGTAACACAAAAATGTATAACTATAATAAACATTAGTTTAAAAAAAAACTCAGGATTTATAATGGATAGTAATTCTGAAAAATAATTTTCAACTTTTATAAATAATTTTTTTTTAATTCAGTGACTGAAAAGAGAAACAGAGCTCAAAATAAAACAGAAACATATTTAACTTATTAGCAGTGCGTGTGGATCAGTTTACTTGTAACTACTGTGATGAGGTCTAAAAGAACATTTGCATACAAGTAAAAATAAAAAGAATTCACTCTAGTCATTAAATTTAACAAGCTTCAGCTAATCCTTATCAAGCAATTATGTGAGTTATTTCATAATAACTAAACCGTGCCGATTTAAGCTCATTTCGGGCCCTGGGTGCAGATCTACAGACCCCTTTGGGACTTGAGGATCGAAATTCATAACCAGAAAATTTAATAAGTCCAGCTTATCCAGGCCCCTGGGCACCTGCCTAATGGATTAACTGGCACTGTAACTAAATAAATTTTTATTTCTGAAAAGAAAAAAAATATGAAGGAACGAAACAAAAATTAAGGATTAACAAAGAGTAAGCTTAAACATTGGTTCTTTAAACAACAGTGTTATAAAAATACTTTATTTTTATTTAACTAATATAATAATTAAGCACTTAACTCAAATGCATATAAATTCTCAAATAAACTGAAAAATGCAGTTTTATTTAATCTAAGGTAAAGTTGGAAGAGATAAAAAAACACCCTATGCAGTACATATATTTACTACTTTTTTAATACAAATAGTAGCTGGCTGGGTGGCATGGTTGGTTTGTCACTGGCCTTATGCATCTAAGGTTACGGGTTTGATTTCAGCTCAAGTCGGTGGATTTTCATGATGCAGAAAATAGACAGCAGCTATGTTGTATGATTATAACAGCATGAAAAAATCCCTTGCAAGCCTGTTTGGCCTGGGTGCTCTCGGCAAAAGTAAAATCCCAAGTACGGTTTTGCATCGCTAGAGCTCAGGTGCCTACCTTTGGGGAGGAAACTGAGCATCAAAATTACTTGTAGTAATTGGTATTTCCTATATGATGCTGCGCTTAAAAGTGATACCAGTTCCAGTGGAATGTACTAGGTCTGCAAAGGTTAAATACCAATGTACCCATTAGAGAAGAAATACAAATAGTTCATAAAGTAATGAAGAGAAGCCGGATAATACATTCATATTTATGTTACTCTTATTTTAATGAATGCATCACAAGCTTTGGATATACTTGTTATAGAATTAAAAAAGAACAAACATGATATACAGCCTAGTTCTCAACATTAGAGTTTGAAACTAAATATGCAAATTACAAAATTATTTGACATTTACTGTAATAATAATAAACTGAAAACAAAATATTACAGGGGAAAAAATTACAAAAAATCAATCATTGATCAATATGTTTTCCTTTCAATCTATAAAAAGGCCCTTTAACCTTAAAAAACAAACTTACTAGAAAACCAATTAATTTCCTTTGAAATGGCATTGAATCTCTAACTATTCACATTTTTAAATATTCAAAGTTAGCATTAAACAACAGATTTTTGGCTTTATAATGTTTTTTTTTAGAAAGCCAATTTTTTTTCAAAGCTCACATTTTACGAGTATGTTACATTATATAATTCAAAAGTATCAATACACTCTGAAACTGCATAGCAATGTATTATTTCAGTATTACCAAACACCATCAACACAATTGTTCTTTTCTTGTAAATTTGTATGATAATAAAAAAGTTCTATTATTTATAAATCTTAAAATTAAAAAATTTACATGATGACAATTCTCTTCAGTTTTTATTTTAACATTAATTCACAGCAAGAAAATCACTATATTTTAAAGATAGATTCTTCTTAAAGCAAATGTGAAATGTTCCTGAAATTTGAGACTTGTACAGATATAGGAAAAAACAATAGGAACACCTATTTCGAAATGTATTGTACGACAGTCTAGTAGAGCTTCATGACATATTGCAACAATCTGATACCTAGAAACAGCAAAAGAAAAGGTATCAGTCAGCATTTGCCAGTATGAGAAAATTCTGTTTCAAGCAAAGCACCATTGTTTGACATGCAAAGATGCATGGTTATTTGAGCTTGCTTTACTGGAGCACAGCCAACCTTATGGATGTTTCACAGACACAGTATCAAGGGTTATGACAGCCTACACAAAACTGGGAGGGTGTCCTTTGAGAAGCAGAACTGAAGGTAGAAGTTGACTAGTATAGAAAGGCATTGACGAGGATAGTCACCCGAAAACATGAGAAAAACTATACTGCCATGGATAACCACTAAGATGAACACCCATCTCCAGAACCTTGTATCCACCAAAATTATTCAATGGAAGCTGCATGCATTTATGGCAGAATGACCATCTCAAAGCTGTTAGTATTGTCACTGAACACTCTGAAGTGATGACAGTGATGCTGCAATTACCAAAACTGGACAACAGCCATGGCAAGAGGTAATCTTGTCAGATGAATTATCATTTACATTATTTTAGACCACCTGACATGTATTCGTTTGTAAAACACTGGCAGAAGCATTTGGTACTTACAGTCTAGTTCCTGCGGTGAAGCATAGAGGGGGCTGGTTCTGTGCTAGTGTAGGAGCAATATCTAGGCAAGGCTTGGAGCCACTCATAATCTCAAGGGAGGGAATCAACACAAGCATTATCACAGACCATTAATACCCTAAACTTCAGACCCTGCTTCCTGGAAAATACCTTCAATTCCAAGGTTACAATGCCCCTGTACACACATGGTTAAATGAGCATAATGATGAAGTGGAATATCTAACGTTTATGCTCAATCCCCAGATCTCTCCCTTTGTTGGGTTTTTCTGAAAATAAATTCCATGTTCAGTTTCTTCTGCCCTACACATTATCTGAAATTGAGGCTACTCTTCAAGAAGAATAATCAAGAATTTCCTAAAAATTTGTGCATGATTTTTATTTGCCAAATTCCATGCCAGAGACAAGCTGTAATTCGGGTCAATGGCAGTCCAATTAATTAAAATTTTGGATTTTTTCACAGGTGCTTTCCTATTATTTAGTTCTATACAGTTTAACAAATAATTATATATGCAATGGGAAATAGATGTATTCAATAGAATGATACTTTCATAAAAAAAAACTGTATATTTTATATTTCAACATGAGAATCACTTTTTAAGTGGAAAATGATAAAATATTTTCATCTGTGACAATTTAAAGATCAATAACTGTGAAAAATGCTCCATAAAATTGTATAAACTAATAAGAAATTGATAAATTCAACTTCATGCTAAAATAACTTAACATAAAATACATGCAAATCTAGATTGAAGATTAATTTTGAGAATATTGATAAGCTTTTGAAATATTATAGACAATCTTTTTTTCTTGATATTTACATGCAAGAACAGTATAAAAGTTTGTGACACTCTGTCTGAGATCATTTATTTTAATTTGAACAATAAATGTAATAGTTTGACCTCAAAACTAAGCACATTTAAAAGAACAAAGGTAAACATTTTGAAAAATTATTATCATGTCTAGAATACATATATAAAAAGATCAAAAACGTAGATCTTTATTAAATAAAATACTTTTAAAAGGATTATAACCATTGTTCTATATTTATCTATATATAACTCAGTATTAATAATACATATAACCAAATCAATGTAAAAAAATTTTTTTTAAAGAATTAATTAAAATAGTTAACAATATAAGGCAGTAAGACATGACTTTAGATCAGCGATACTCAACCTGCGGTCTGTCAATCTTTTATGATCTAAGAAATTCGATTATTAAAAAACAATGCTCTAAAGATTTGGAGGGAAATTCTATTAATCATCAATCAAATCTATCAGTTTTGCTTTTCTTGATAATAGAATGAAAAAAAAAAAAAAGAGGCTTGATCATGGGATGAAAGAAAATCGAGAGAGAGAAACTACCTTATAACTCAGTAAAAAATGCATAAAAGTACATATTTGTGCGTGTGTGTTTGATAGAAAGGTGAATATAGTATTAAAATAAAAGCTGAAAATAAGTTAATATTTTGATCAATTTTGCTTTGTCCAATGTTCCTTGGTTGTTTGAGTGTCCCCCCCCCTTATCCTCATGTTGCAGCTCGTGTGAAATACCTGCAAATGTATGTGGCCCGGAAGGAAAAAAGGTTGAGTACCCCTGCTTTAGATGAATACTAAAAATTGAAAGAAAAAAAACTTTGTGTTTCAAGTTAAGTTTTTTAAATAGTATTTTTTGAAGTTTTCCTTAACAAATATATTACAATTATTTTTAATTTCACTGATATGAAAATGTTCTTTGTTTAAATATCAATATAATAATCTGATTATAGTTTGGAAAAATCTATCACATATGTTCCTTCGAAAGAAAAAGACAAGTAAATTAATACATTAATTCACTTTTTTCTTAATTTTATTTTATGAAAATTTAAAAACCACAAAAATTATATGACTATTTTTTTAATTTATCAAAAAATATAAATGAAAAAAAATCCCCCCCCCCTCAAAATGTATTTTTAAAAAGTGAAAAATAAATACTTTTACAAAGATGGAATAACGAGTATTAACTTTTACAAGATAAGTAACTATTTAACTTCTGCAAAATAAGTAATAAAAAGAGAAAAATATTTAACTTAAAAAACTATTTGATTTTTAATTTGTTACAGTTGTTATTAAGAGTCTTATTTAAAATACATATATTCACAGTAACATGGCTGCTTAAAATATTTTAAGCAATATGATTAACTAAAATATATGCATGACCATGGAAAAAATGTGATACACACAAAAAATGAAATAAAAAATACTCAATACTTATTGGTTATAGAAACCATGGGCTGATGATTGCTCTTGGAAATTTTTGAACTTGAACATTAGCAATATTATCCTACATTCACAACAAACACAATAACAGAACAGAATTTGGAATGTTTTTTACATGTTGCTGTGTTAGACTACATGGTCCTTAAAACAGTTAAGTATCCAATATTCTTTACTTTCGAATAAATAATTGCCAGTAAAAGAAATAAAAATAAAATACTTACGATCTAAACCTCCAAAATATTTAATTGTTATTTCGCAATGTCCCCATACAGCACTAACTACAGGATATAGCTTCTTGCCTTTTAAGCCACGGAATGCTACACCTAAATATTGTCCATCCACAACAAATGATAAGGTACCTTCATCCATGTCTAAAACCACCAATAAGCTGTCTGGAACCACGAAGGGTTCATCAGAATTCAAAAGGCTAGGGTATGTAACACCAGGATTATTTTTCACATCATGATATAGTTTATTCCTACCCAAATCCCAACCCCAAGATTCTGCATTACTCCCAACAAGGGATTGATAGCCTACAGAATGCAAAGGAGCATCTCGAGTTGAAACACCAACTACTGCATGAGTTCCTCGTTGTCTCATGTTCCAATGGATTTCCCAAGCATGAAGACCTCTAGTATATCCTACTTTGCCTCTTATACAGTCTGTACTCTGAGCTACAGGATGTCTGTGAAAAGTTAGTTTATCATCCTCTTTGACAAAGATGTTTAAAGAACGATCGTCTGGATTCCAGGCATGCTTTAATTGCTGCTCACGGCTTGCTGGTGGCATGTCAAGCAGCACATCAAGTCGACCAGGCCTTTGAAAATCAGGATTAATGGCAAGTTCCTTTGCCATAGGCCTATATATTGTCGCAGAAGAGACTCTTGATATCGATACAGTCTTGATACCACCTGAAGCTTTCTGCCCCATGTTCATTGGCCAGTATGGTGGAAGTACTACTGGTGGATAATTTGCATATATTGATTGTACAGCAGAACCAAGATGAGGCACCACTGAAATCTGAAAAGGTCTGTAAATCCAGAATCTCTGTTTGGGTTTTGATGCTGAGGCTTTAATAGGGCGGCCTAATACTTGGTGCCTTCGACTAAGTCTCAGGAGCCAGTCTTCAGGAATAAAAAACCCATGTCCTGAATAATTTGGCAGTGGCAAGCCAAGAGGAGCCGTGCTTGAATGCCTACGCAAGTCCCAACGAGACTGCTTATACCTAAAAGAAATGAATAATTTTAATCCCATTGAAAAAAAAATAGTTGTAGATAGCAATTTATAAAAATAATTTAATAATAAAATAAATATAATTTTAAAGAAATAAAAATTTAACATAATAAAGCTTTAATTTTTATTTAATTTTTCGTTCTATGAAGATTTAAAAATTGTTAATTTGCAAGACAAGAATCCCCCCCCCCCTTCTCGCTCTCTCTCACACACAAGCAGCTTGAAATTGTTTAAGATAAAAAAAAAACATTAAATGTGTATACATATTTAAAGGAGGAAAAACAAACACTTTGGGGAATTCACTATGCTGCAAGAATAATATTAATGAGATGCAAGAATGACAAAAAGCAGAAATTTAATCTTCAGAGAAAAATAGTGGAGTGAATAAATAAATTCTTAAAATGAGATTTAATTAAAAAAAAAAAATTTTGAAAAAATGATTATTTTCTTGTAATTTTTAATGCGTTGATCCCATAACTGGAAACATCTAAGGTTACTCATCTTAGGCATATTATTAAAACAGCACAATTTTATTTACCAGAAAATAATTAACTGCATCCCAATATTATTTCTTATTTATCCCAAATATATCTTAAATTAGGATTATCGTTTTCATGATAGGTAAATAGGAGGGGGGTGCTTACACATTAATTTGAAATCACCAGAACATATTTTTATTTTCAACTGGAAACAAAATATTTCCATTCACATCTTGGATTAAGATTTTATGATTTAAAGAAACTGTCCTTTTTAAGCAAATCATTGGAATTACCATTGGTACAGCAAAATTTCCCCCTTCCCTTTAAAAGAAAAATTTTGAAACATTTCCCGTAATTTTTTTTTTTTTTTTTACGTTTTCCTACGAAAATTATTTTTTAAGTTAATTTTACAAAATACTTTTTTTTTTAAATCTACATTTATTACATTTTTCTGATTTTTTATTAAAATAAATATCGTTTAAAATATAATTACATATTTTTAACAAATAATTCCCCAAAATATCAATTAATTTTTTTAACAAAAACTTTAGCTCAAATTTTTTCTCTTATTACTTTATTTTTGAACAACCAGAAAGAAAAGATCCACACATAGAAAAAGGAAGGATTCTAAATAAATTAATAATTTCTAAAAATAATTTTAAAAAAAAATAATGAAATCGAAAATGTGAAATAGACATTAAACAGTCATAATTGCTCTTCAATATGCGAAATAAGTTACATAGTATAAAAGGCAGGGTTTATTGAAGTTCTTTGTTCCTACTAGGACGTTATTGTTTTTTTTATAAAATTAGTTTAAAATAAAATAAAAAACTGCTGCCTATTGCAAAACTTTTTTTAAAAATTTCGATTCAAAAAATTTGATAAAATTAAGTTACCTGCGATCCATAATATGTGGGTTAAAGTTTGACCAAACAGTACAAATACTTCACTGTAAGTTGAACAATTTCGCCAAACGATTTTTTGGATAGACAAAAGTTACTGAACTGCGGCAGGCTTCGTAGCTTTAGACACATTACCCGAAACGAGAGGCCCATATGAAAGAACGAACAGCTGCCGCGAGAAAAACCATCTGGCGACCCCACGTATAGCAAATAAAAACATAAAAAAGGGAAGTGAATGAGGGAACGAATTCCCTTCCCCCTGTATATACCATGATCGTATGAATCGAAGGGAGAAGGAATGAAAGAACACACGAGAGTGAGACAGGAAACTTACACCCTCCTGCATTTAAATTTTTGGCGCTCAAAGAGGAAAGGGGGTAAAAAATTAAAATTCAGCTTCCGGCATTTTTTAAAGAGAAACTTGTACACGTCAGACAAGCATAAAGATTGGAAGCATCTTAAAAACAACACCATAAAAGAATAACAAGAAAAGAATCAGAATAATGCTCCTCCTCTGATGGTCAATCAAAAATAAAAATGAATTATTTATGCATAATTTTCTAAGAATAAAAAAAACCAGGTTTATATACATATTTATTCTAACAAAATGATTACGATTAGTAGCACGTAGAAGAAAATGGACTGACAAATTTTGACCTCATTCATGAAATTACAAGAAAAAAAAAACTTGTCATCCTTGAATGCTGTAGAAGCCTGAATGCGCAAGCGAATGATAACGTTTCATTTTCAAGCGAACAAATTCAATACACCCCCCCCCCCCCTCATGAAGTATAAATTTGATAAATCAAACAAAAAAACAAACAAACCTGAAAGCATCAAATATAATCATGTAACAAAATGTTTCACTTTTTCATTTTCCAACATCGCGTTGGTAACATTTTCAAACAAACCATCAACAACGAACTTTTTTGTTGTTGTTGAAAACACACACAATTTTCTCTATGTGCCGTACCTTACATCATTATTTCTTATTAGATTTTTAACCTCCCCTCTTATGCTCAATTTGAAAAGCCAGATGTTCTTCACTTTACGAAAGTTCATAAGTCGAGAATAAGTTTATGAAAAATGCTCAGCAATGATTTTTTTTGGTATAATCTTACTTTTTAAGAAATTAAAAAATAATGGTTATTAAAGAAGGGGAGATTTATCATTTTAAGATTCGTATACACTAACATGATTTCCGCTTTTGGCAAATTTAGGTTAATGAAATTCAAGCTATTGTCCAATTGTTTGCCCTGCACTTCTAAAAACAGCTTTAAAAAATTACGATTCATATTATCAAATATTAGAACTCAAAATTTCATAACATTTATATTAAATTATAATTGTTGAATTATTTATATTAAACAAAAAATTTTCATAATTAAAATTAATTATTAAGTTTAATAAACTTTTTCCATTAATTCATAATTTTCAACAATTTAATTGTTTAATCTAATTAACACAAAAATTCTGTAATACTTATAATTTACTTTTAGAAGCAAAGGTACAGAATGCCCTAAAACTAATAGAGATAAAACATATATAAAAACGTTTTAAACAATAGTTAATAAAAAAAAAATGCACATATTACAATTATTAACAGTTTTTTGGATGGCTTCACTTCCTTAAAACATAAACCAGAGAAAGATTTACAAAGAAGTTGGCTTTTAACAAGCACTGCCACGCTGAACAAAACAAGCAACAACAAAAAACAGAGGGCAATTCGAGGGGGGATGGTACCTTATTTCTTCAACATATATAAAAAAATAAAAGCATTCACAAACTATTACCTTATAAGCTCTAGAAACAGATGAATCTTAAGAGGGACAAAATTGGTACGTGTTGCGACGCAAAATACGGTAGACTTTTCATATTAGAAGGTTAATGTGAAAAAAAAAAAAAAAAACTTAAGAACTATTGACGATACCCCCAACAGCATACAACTTTCATTTCTTTTATGTGTGTGCGCGTGTGTACGTTTACCAATTCTATAAAACATTTTATTTTAAAGCAATAGTAAGGAAATTGATCCTTTCCCTAATATTACAGTCCTACATACTGATATGATAGTGCTTAATAACTTAAAACATATTGATGCAATTTTTAAAATTTTAACTCATCGAAGATCATAAACTGTACGAAATTCATATGAATTGTAATTCATGGAACTGTATAAATTCATCAATTTCAGCAGTTTTCTTTAGCAATGTAAATTTTTGAAAACTGAATTTTAATGCAATATTTCAACTTCATCTTCACTAAACAGAATATCATACCACTAATGGAATATGATAAACAAAAAAGATAAAACACATACACAAAATAAATGCTTTAAAATCTTTTTTTTTTTAAATTCAAATTATAGAGTTTTTAATATTTTCTAAACTAACATTTAAATTACTGAATTCCCACTTTTTTTTAACAAGCAAGATACAATTTACAAAAACTAGAATTAAGGGGGGGGGGGATGTAAAAAATATAATCATAATATTTTTTGAAAATTTTTTTGTTGCAAATGCAATTAAATTCAGATTTCTATATTTTTGATACAATGTGCAAAATAAAAAAACTTAGTTTCATAATAAAATTTTAAAATTTCTGCATATAATCTAATATTGTAAAATGTGTTTTTGTGTGATGAACCTCTCATTAGTAAAATAATCAATATATCTAAAAATTCATGACATAGCTATCCCACAATCACACCTTGTATTTAAAAAATATCAAATATCCTTGAATATACTAAATAAAAATATTTCCTAAATTAAGTAAGTACAAAGAGCTTAACATAACTTCATGCAACATGATTCATATAGTATTAAGCTTTTGACAATGACAAATTAAAAGAACTACCTAAAAGTTTTATTCCAATAATGTAATCAAAGACAATATTTTTCAAACTAGAAATATACAATTAAATATTTTAAAAGTTAATTATTTGAATTCAACCCCCCCCCCCAAATAAAAATTATAAAAACCGATGATTCATATTACTAAGTTACATTAATAAACTAGCAGAAACAAAATATTTAACTCGCAAATATTTATGGAATTTCAACTTGAATATACGCCTGAATCTCTATTTAACAAAGTCACTAAATCCTGGGGAAAAAAAGTACATTATGTGGAAAATTCCTTAATTAGGGATTAAATCTTTCATAGAAACTACATAACCAGATATTATAAATTCATAAACACTACATTATTTTAAAAAGAAAGTATTCACACTTTTTTTTTGTTTTGCTTTTTGCAAATTAATATTTACTTATTTTATATAAATCTTACCCATCAAAAAGAAATCTGCAAGGAAGACCAGAAAAAGAGAGGAAAAAAAACACTGTCCAGAAATACACTGCATTAACAACTTTGAATTTTTTTTTTTAATTGACGAGTTTTTATGACATTTCATAATTTTAGGCCTACTAGTATAATTTTTAACATACATTATTCAAAACCAGTAATTTTAAGCATACACTACAACATAAACATTCATAAATTTAATTACTTATAAAATCTGTTAATTTTATTTGAGTTTTTTGTTTGAAAAATTGCAGCATTTTTCTTGCTCTAGGCAAGTTAGGCACCTGGTAAAATCAGTTCAAGGAATAACCATAAGAATGAATTAAAAGAGAATAATTTGAAATGTCCAGAAATGTTTGAAAAAGAGGAGGAAAAAAAATTGAATCACAAGAGAAAAAGTTCATTTAATAGAAAATGTACTTGCACTACTTGGAGGTTATTTTACGAAGAAAAAATGTTCTTGGTTCCAGGGAAAAGTTTGCAGAATAGAAAAATTTACTAAATGGAAGTCCAACTGTATATATCTTATCAAATATGAGATATTTGACAAGAAAGAAAAGTTTTTATAACATGTATACTTGTTTGTATGGTTGGTTATATTAAGTTTAAATTACACTTTATTTATCTCTCAAAAACTGAAAACTTTAATAGATGCTTCTGCATTTCTTTTTCAGATGAAAATGTTCAAGTAATAAACTGTGTTTAGTTAAACACAGTTTACAAATTGTGCTAATAAACAGGCGATTGTTTTCAAATCAAATGCCATTTTTAATTCCAAATTCTTGATTACAATTCTTAGCACACATTTCATAAAATATAGCTTCATGGCATGTAAATATGTACTTTCTGTACCTTTTGAAGCAACATAATCCCCTTTTTCCCCTGTTGTTGGCAAATCTTACAAGCTAATTTTCAGTAATGTAGAATCATTAGTCGAAAAATAGAAACCCAAACACGAAAAGGTGACTATGTTGTTTGTTGAAACAGAACTGGGAAGATCCTGTGATGGGTTGCCGTAATGTTATGTCTACAGGTACCAGATTTGTGTGCATTTTTTGACTTAGAAAATTTCTAACAATGTAGTTCGGACAATATAATAGCTTAATTTTAAACATTCTTATAACAATAAAAATTCAAGTAAACATATATTGATAAGAATAAAGAGAAACTATGCAAGAATAAACACACTTGAATTTTACTGTTTTTATCTTTATATTTTAAGCAAATCTTTTCTTTTTTAAATATTTGTTTTACTGTATACATATACCTGCCTATTTTTAAGAATGACAAAGTGTAAAATAAAGCATAATGGAGATTTTAAGGAAACTTAAAATAATGCATTATATATACATTTTTTAAAAAGAATTCAGAAAAAATTTCATGGCAGAGATTTTTTTTTTTTGCATTAGCTTGATTTATAAATACTACGACCAAGCAATAACCATCAATTAGACAAGTGCTTAAAAACTTTTAAGGTTTCTTTACTATGTGAACTTTTAAAGTTTTACAGATGGAAGAATGAATTTTCGAGCATCTCATCTATTTTTAAAGGTGAAATGATGTGCAATGCGATTGCGAATCTTCACATGATGGTAATATCATTAGCCACAGTGAGAAATATACAAGTATGACATATGTAACAAAATTAAAATTTCCTGACCTTTATGATTGCAGTAGTGTAACAGATTTTATCTGTTTGTGATGCTTACATTGACAAACTAGCAGAAACTGCTGATAAAGTAGCTGAATCATTGATGAACACAGCAACAGATAATGAAGTGTTGCAAGATATTTCATTATAAGCTTCTGAGAAAAAAGTAAATGTATTATCATAACAGATAAATAACATTTGGTCTACACCAGGGGTGTCAAACTCGCAGCCTACAATGAACATTTTTGCAGCCGGGCCAGTATATCAGCTTACAAAAATATATAATAAAATAAATTTTTTCCTGAAATAGGAAAGATAGTAAGTAGTACAGAAGAGATATCGAGTGTCAGGACGCAAATATTAAATTTTTCTTGTTCTGTATGTTTATTCTAATATATTATTCAAAATAAACTTATGTTTCTACGAATATGGATTTTTTTTTGTGGTCCGACAAAAGTTAAACCATGTTTATTTGGCTCAAGTTAGCCTTTAAGTTAAACACCCTTGATCCACACATTTGCCCTGAAGACGTAGCCAATTTAGAGGTTCAAAATCTTGGTCATGTTCTCCTGCAGACAAAGCTAACACAAAAGCTGTTGACACCATCCTCATTATGCTGAAAAGGCTAAATGATGCATCAGGCCATATTCATTTTCGTAAAACTCAAGGAATCATTAGGTTTAGCAGCTACTGACAGTTGTAATGGTTTCCACCACTGATTTGGTTTTGACTGTAATTATATATCTAAGTTTTTGATAGATAGTGGCACGGCTTGTTCCATTTTTGCAGTTTTTTACGCAAAGCTCACTCTGTGTATACCTGACATAAATTTTGTTTTATAAGCAGCAAACTGTTTTATTATTCCTACTTATGGAACCAAATCTTTAGTACTGGATCTTGGTTTACGGTGTTAAATTCCTCGACTTTTAATATTGTGGATGTTCCTAAATCAATCTAGGGTGCCAATTTCTTAGAGAAATTTGAATTGCCACTTGATATTAAAAATTGTACACTTACCAATTGTGTCACCTCACTAAAGGTGAATGCTAAAACAACCAATAGTTCGTCGATTGGATTAACAACAATTTTGAGCAACACACCATATGCTAAATTGCTTTCAGAGTTTCCAAACATATAACCAGACCTGCTTTATCATATAATATTGGTGAAACATTCCACTGGTCATTGTATACAAACCAAAGGAACTCCGGTATTTAGTCGACTCAAATGACTACTCTCACACACAGACAAATTGAACTCTTTAAAATCTGAATTCAATTATTTGTTAGACCAAGATATAATTCAACTATCTAAAAGCCCATGGGCTAGCCCCATTTATTTTGTAAAGAGGATATATGGCACTGGGTGTATATACATCATTTTTCAAAGGCCTTGTATTGCGAAACCATTTTTTCGAAACTGGATTTGGTTTAAGCTCATAACCAGATACCTGCCAATACTTCAGATGATGGTCACAGCTATCACAATACTTATTGGTTTTTAATACACCCATATGCCATTTGGTCTCAAGAAGGCGGGTCAAACTTTTCAATGTTTTATTAATGAAGTATTGCATGGTTTGAATTGCTATGTTTATTTGGGTGAAAATTCTTGTCACCTCTGAAAATTGTTCAACATCCTGAAAAATACAAAATTATTTTAAATGTTCAGAAATGTACTTTTGGACAAGCAGAACTAACATTTCTTGGTTATTTAGTTAATTACCACAGCATTTTTCCTTCCTCTGTAAAGTTCAGGTTGTCTCCAAATTTTCATTGCCAAAAATGTATGTAAGATGCATAATTTCTTGGCTATAATAAATTTTTACCACTGCTTCATTGCTGAAGCTGCACAAAAACAGGCTTTATTATATGATTCGGTCAAAACTAACAAGAAAAATGATAAAACTCCAATTCAATGCAAACTTGATGCTATAGCAGCATTTGATATTTGTAAAAATAAGGGTGCTAATGCTGCTTTACTTGCTTGCCCCAAGGATGATGCACCCTTTTCCCTCTTAACAGATGCATCCGATATAGCAATTGGTGTGTTTTTGAATCAACATGCTGATGATGGGCTACAACCACTAGCACTTTTTTCTCATAAGTCAACTCCTACCGAAAAAAATTACGGTATCTATGATTGAGAGTTACTTGCAGCTGTTTGCCACTTTGGCTAGGCAGACAATTTACTGCAATTACAAACCACTTACGTTTGCTTTCTATCAAAAGACATAAATGCTCTCCCCAACAGACTAGACACATAGAATTTTTCTCATCCAATTTTTAACAGATATCTGATACATCTTGGGTAATTCAGATACCGTTGGTGATACTTTTTCTCATATTTCTGAGACACAATTACCTTCCAAAATAGATTATGAGGCTATGACACAGGATCAAGAGTCTGATGATAGTCTTAAGTCTTTGAAATTTTAATCCTGAACCATTTGCCAGCAAATGACTGCAATTTAAAATGGTATTGATGTGCAAGACTTTCACTAGTACTATATGACCATTTGTTACCCTGAATTTCTAAAAAATTGTTTTTTGATTGAATTTCAAAATTTTTTTCCATTCCACAAAGGTTACTTATACCATTCCATCATTTGTCCAATAACTTTGACACAATACGATCCTTGCAACCAGTTCCAGCTTCTAATCATTTCAAGAGTTAAATATTTTTTCATGAAGAGTTAGTTAAAACAAGCCATGTTTTTGTACAAAGGGATACAATTCTTACACCGCTTCAAAAACCCTACAAAGTTATATCTGGAATCAACAAAGTCTTTACTTTGGACATACGTGGCTAAAAACAAACTGTATCGGTTGATCAACTCAAGCTAGCGCTCCTTCTGAATGCCAAATTGCAAATTGATACTATTGTGCATGCCACCATCATAGCATATAGTCCTCAATACAAGACATTTTGCTCGAAATGTTCGATTCCAAATACAGTAGAATGTCATTTATCTGAATCAATTGGGACCGGACACCGTTCGGATAACCGAAAACCGAATGTGATCCATGCAGTATATGATACTGGATACTATACAAATATTGAAAATAATCACATGCGGTAAACATGCTTGAAGAAAAACCAAAATAGGTGCAAAATGTCGCAATTTTACTTTTATTGATGAAAATAATCACTTATTTTTCGCGGTACCATTGTACACCTTCGATTTTTCGCAGAAAGGTCTCTGATTCTCTTGAGCAGCAGTAGTTGAGTAGGACAACACTCCGATTGGTGTTTGCACCACTCCATAGCTGTCTCTAATGCAGAAAATGCGTCAGCATTTGATGAACCCTTTCTACTTTCGTTGTTGTTCTCGTCTTCATCTGTTTCATCGTCGACCATTTTAGCATTTGAAATCTACAATCTTCTGCATCTCATGCCATCCAGGTTTCTACATCAACAAAACTCAGCAAAAGAGCACGTATACACCCATCACTTGGAAACAAACATACCTAATATTCCACACTATCACCTCACACAAAGCAATTGTTGAGCATTGCACTGTTCAAAAACGTATCCAGAGTTTGGTCCAGATATTTGACGCTCTGGATAATAAATGTTCGGATAAACAACGGTCTACTGTAAATCCTTTGGTTTAGCTCTAACTGACCTTTGGTTTTGAGGGGAGAGCACTGTGGCATTCGTAAAACTCAACTTACTTGACAACTACGAACTTTAGCTGGCCATATGCCATGTACATGTGAATTATTGCAATCTCTCAGTGACTGTTCAACTAAACTGGCTGCTGATTTTTTATATTTAAATTGCAATTTTAGTTGTTGCGATTGCAAATAAAATTTTTAATGAGTTAACTTTGTCATATACTTCTGCATCATTAACAAGGGATTAGGTACCATATCTCCAAAAGCTTTCACCAAAAGGGAAGATAAATTTGTTCCCGTTTGGACAAAATGTCCAATTGGATTAAAGACTGCATCTGAACAAAAACATTTAGTAACAGCAAATCAGTAGGGTGCTGTGTTTCTTTAGGACAATATGCAGCCTCATGTATATTTGATACTTTGACAAAAAATATTTGAGCTTAGTTGATATGTCACCCCGCTTAGTTGATATCTACCCCATACACAAAATCTTGCGCACCTTCAGATTTTCTTATTTTGATCATTATAAAAATTCCCTTAATGGAAAGAACTTCAATTTATATCTTTAGTCACCATAAAACATGTACAAAGTTTTCCACTAAAAAAACCTGAGAGATAGTTAAAGGATGGAATTTTCAATTTGCCTGAGAGATAAAGTCGTGGAACAGAATATGGTACCTATAAAATTTAAATACCCATTTATTAAATTAAAGTGAGCTGCATTTAAATTTTCCTTCAAAATAGGCATGAAGTTTTTGGACAACCTAATAGTATATTATAAACTAAACGCTTTACTTTGTTGCAGAAACATGTAAACAAGAAAGGAATAGTACAAAAAGAAAGTGTAGAAAGAAAATCTATTCATTAAGTGTAATTTTCATTCCATTTGAAGACTTAGCATTGAATTCAATATAATTAAAATTATACAGTTCTTCTGCTTAAAAAAAGAATCCATTTACATAGCATTTGCAAAACAAGCATTTCAAAAATCAATTTTTAGTCACTATGTCAGTTTCCCTATATATATATATATATCATTAATAATTTACAACAACAATAAACAGCCCCTTCCTTATAAAAGATAAATAACTTTCCAAGTTAGATCCCAATTAGATAGAAAATGTTTAATTTCTAAGTAATTAATCATTGAATTCTTCTAAAAAATACAGCAGAACAGGGGGGGGGGGAGGAAATTTAAAGTAACCATTCTAAACATTACATTCTTAAATTATAAGGGAATAACTACAACAGGAAGCAAAGAAAGAAGATTACATACAAGGAACATTCAAATGGTAATTGCCTCCATAGAAAAAAAAATATCTGAACTTGTTTTACAAATGTACCATTAAGGAAACCTTACTAAAAAAATCTTTAAAGACTACATAAACTGCTGTGTGTAAAACTAAGTGCAACTAATTTCTATATTTTAAAGCAAATTTTTTTCAACCACTTTAAATTGTTAATGTTTAATGTATTAACATTATACAATATTCTACTTTTGGGACTAAACTTACTGAATAATTTTTCCAGCAACAAATATACTTTTTAACACTATGGTACAAAAACAACAACAAAGACATTGCTAATGATTTTTATATGACAACAATTATTAGTAATTCTTTCCATCAATACTAATAGTATGAAAACAATCAAAATTGCTAACATTAAAATATATCATATAAAATCCCAACTTATAATTTTTAAAATTCTTCACCTAAATTAAATTATCTCTTATGGTTTAGCCCCCCCCCCCATATTACACAACACAATATATAATCTTTTTAGTAGAAAATACATGTTTAAAGAAATATTTAAGACAGTTAGCATTTAAAAATTTTTTTCACTGCTTATGAAAAAATATTCCCCAAATTTTAGCAACGTCTAATATAAAATAAAATTTAAGAAACACATATACATAAAGATGTTTTAAATATTTACAAATCAAAGTCTTGGAAAGTGGAATAATAGAATGTCTTGCACACAAAGTGGTGTATCTTGGATTTTCAAGTGTGATAATGAGTTCATTCTGGCAAACTGTTCATTTTGATATAGTCCTGATACAATGAAATGCAGAATAATTCTGATAAAGTCACAGGCTCTTGCTTGATTGTTATTCATTATGTTAAATTAGCAGCTGTTTAAAAAAAATGTGTAGTTTTGATTAAGAATTTACTTCTAATTTTTGTCTGCTGAACAGCAAAAATTGAATTTCTATTGTTTAGTTTTGTTAGAGTGAGGTTTTGTTTGCTTATTCCTCAGAAGTATAGCCAAGAAGTATAATTTACATTCTTTTTTATATTAAGGAGCACACATAAGAGAGAAATACAAAATACAGTGTAGCATGGCTAAAGGTTTGGTTTTAAATATTGCTGAATGTTTGGTGAAGAAGAAAGATTTGATTAATGAACTTATTGTGCAGAACATCACATGGGAAGAATGGAAGTGCATCACATTGGAAAGTACGCAAGAAAGAATAGTTCATTTGATAAAAACAAATTATGATGCAGATTTAAATAGCAAATACAAGGAATCAAAGGGACAACCAAGATTGCATTTCTTTTAAGACTGCTGTTGTGAAGGTACGTGCTACGAAGGATAAAATAATTGTTTCATGTAAGATGTAAGTGTGATAATTAAAATGATTATAACCTTTCTGAGTTCATGTGGTAAAGCAGTTTAATAGTTTTGATTCTTTAAAGCATTTAAAAAAGTTATTTTCTTTTAGAAAAATTAAGAATTTTTTACATAGTAGAATTTTTCTTTCATAATATTAAAATATTTTCAATTTTTCAAAATCTTATAATTATCTATTAAAAGTGGAAAATCTGTATTTTACATTGTTAGATTGTGATAAGTTATGACATATTGTTCATTTCAGATGACTATCAATACATATTAATAACTTGGTGACCAATTTAGAGATGGTAAACAAAATTACTAATTTTGCCAATGGACATCCTACACTTTAAAACATATGTAATTTTTAAATAGATTTCTCTGTGCAAAAAGGAATATTTAATGACACAAAAAAATATGGTAAGTCATTTTATAAATAATAAAATTTATATTAAGTTTGGCTCAAGTGTAGTATAGGGAGGAGCCCTTTGGATTTGGCGATTTTTATATAGATATTATGGTGTAAGATAACGAATTCATTCTGGCTCCCGGACACCAATCGCTAGGTAAAGTAGCTTGGCAATCAATTTTGGTCGCCAAAAAAGAAAAAGGAAGAAAAAAAAATTGACATCACGTAGGCCCCCCTCATATACTACACTTTAATCTTAAATTTAAATACTTTATAAATTGAGTTTCAATTTGAACTGCGAAAACTCAAAAAGATACACAATGTTTCATTTCAAGTTTTTAAAGTATATCAAAATCTATATAATAAATAGCCAGACAAAATAATCATAAAATTCAAGTAATAAATTACACACACAAATCTATAATTTTGACTAGATAATGTTTAATTGATATTAAATTAGCACCTAAATTATTAAATGTATGAAAGGTGCAATTAAATTTAATCTACAAAATTTTAGATGGATCTACAACAAAAATCTGAAGTTTTTCACTCATTTGCTGGTTAAGCCACTAAAATCTAATAATTTAACAACATAAAATCTACTATAAGTATATTACTCAGTTTTCATGCTTGATAGGTTTAGTGTGGTTCATAATTTAGATCTAAGCCAACAACTGCGTCTTTTTTGTTTTGATTGAGTGTATACTTTTATTATGCAAAGTGGTTGAAATATTTTCAATTTTTATAGGTTGAACCTGCATATCTTTTTTCACAAACAAAAATGTTTCATGAGACAACTTCCCCTTTTCTTAAGCTTTCAAATTCAGTTTTCAGAAATATAAAATGAACTTTGTATTAATTTAACATTTTTTAAAGGACTACCTTAAAAGAAGATATTTTTAAAGTATGTAACAAGGCTGTAGGAACATATTAATGCTGCAAAATCTCAATTTAAAAGCTATACACTAACAAATCAATTTTATATGCTATTGCGTAAGTATAACTATTAGAGAAAACAAGAATAAACTCAAGGATAAAAATTAAATTAATCCATAATATATTGATAATACGCCAGAAATGGATGTAAAAAATAAATCTCTAAAATGTACAGTATGCATAATAATATAAAGTAGAGTTTTAGAATAATTTTTCACATATACTTAACAAAAAACAACATTTAAAACATAGTGGAGTAATAATTTTAATATAAAAAGTATATCTTTATTTTTTTTAAAAAAAACTATTAAAACTTTAAAATACTTATTGTAAAATAGGTAAAACAATACACTAGAAAACATATCAATAGAAAAAAAGATTTCATTAATATAATCTTGCTGAAATTTTTTTCCAACCTAATTTCACAAGAATTTAAAAAGTAGCTATAAGTATTGCACAATATTTTGTTCAGTTCTCTTTGGCATTAACATATTACAGAATAAGTAAGAAATAAAAGTAATTCTAAAAATTACCTATTTCGAAATTTCATAAATATTAAGGGACAATATAACAAATATACACTTTCTAATTTTGTTATGATTAAAGAATTCCGACATTTTGTCACTGCTTCTCTCAAATGAGTACATAATCAAAAACAGCATATCTGCATTAAGAAACAAATAAGATGTATAGAACAAAAAATTTAAGTAACCAGATTTTTAAAATATTGGAGTACAACTCTGACGAATTACGATAAACAAATTCAGGAAAATTCCCATGATATTTCAAAAGCAGTTGCGAAATGAAGTTGAAAAGTCAATACTAACATTTTACACTCCTCCCTTAAAACTCCGAAAATGTCAATTTATAAATAATTTATGAACAAGAAATAAAAATATTTGAAAAATTACTAATCTATGAATCATCAGCGTCTAAGATTCCTTAAGGAACAATGAAACTGTAACTAAAACACAAAAGATAGAAACCAGGAAGAGGGAGAAGTAATCTAAAGCTTTTGTATACCGATTTGTTTATTTAAAATTTTTAAAAGGTAATGTTTTTAAAACATGAAAAAAAATCCCTAACCTTCAATTGACAATCGGTTATTCTTGTGGTGCAATTCACTAAAATGTCTCATGATTTTTGGCCAAAGCGCAAAATATTCATGAAAAGAAAACAAACAAAAAAATCAATGTCGACTTTTACTGCAGACGACTCGTCTACATCACCAGCTTACCTTTAGATTTGATTGACATATTTGGATACTAGCATTCTTCTCTAGCACATACTTTCCCAGAGTTTTATGCAACACGTAATAGTGCATAGCAAAATGTTGTCAATGGAACTAAAGGAACAAGCACCCGTCAGCGAAAAGCAAACGATAAACAAAAAAATATTTTTATGACATGAAGGAAAACATACACATATAAGATGGCGTCGATTTTTCGGAAGTCACGTGATTTGTTCGAAATGCAGTTGCCATTAATGCAAGAAAATAAAATCGATTCTGTTGCGTCAACTTTTCATTGTCTTATGTTGAAGATGTGATCCAAAGAAATTTAATAATCACTTAGCGTAAACATTTTTTAAGAAAGAAACAAAACCTCGTGCATTAAAAATTATCTAAACATTATGAATTGAAACAAATCAGAACAAATCATAAAATATAGATGCTTCCCTAACCAGATGTTTGAATTTCTAGTGTCCCAAGAAACTTCCAGTTTCGGTTTTGCTTTCATTTTTTTTTATCAAATTCATAAAAATTCACAAATTTTAATTCCCCCTTTTTTAAAAAAGCTTACAAAGATCTGATGTATTAAACTTGTGATGTGTAACAGATTTCCTTCCATAGATAGGTTTCAGATAATCATTTATAGTTTATCATCCCCAACGTTATTGTGCTGAATTCCAGCTGTATAAATGTAATCAAATCCACCAAATGATTTCTTTAAGAAAGATACTAATAAATTTAGAGAGAATGAGTTATTATTTTCATTGTGTAAACTTCTATTAAAGAGTTTGCAGTGTAGTGTAGTGTGGTTCTCTCTCTCTCTTTAATAAGGATCCGATGAGATTGGTTGAGAACACACAAGTCAACTATTTATTTTCAGCACATTATTTTTCCATCTAATGACATACGAATATAATAAATTACATAGCATCAGTTGCTTAACTATTATCAAATGCAGTATTAAATAAGGGTTTTATTTAAGACAAGCAGTAAGCCTTACACTGGAATGTATTAAATGAACATATATTTCATGATATTTCCAGTAAATTAAATGTAACTATTTGCGATTGTTATTTACACATTATAAAAAAGTATAACTATTTAAAACCCAACCCACAGGATCGTGTGTGGGTTGTATTCTAGTACGTTTTAGCTTCTGGAATAGTCGTATGTAAGTAAATCCCGAATCCAATGATTGGGCGAGTCAGCAGAAAGTATAAAGTATCACTTTTAATCAACCGACGGTGGTTATAATCCATATTTTACTTTCAGCTGGCAAATCTAGCTTTGTTTTCAAATACTGTGAAAATACGTCTTCTTTTTATCTGACGTTAAAAGCTAATTATTAATATATTTCTAATTGCTTAGATACAAATTTTTGTATTAATGTTTAAATTATTGTAAAATAAGCAAAACTTTTAACTATAATCTATTAATGTTGCTTGTAGGACTCGGCATTTTGTTACCAGCACGATCGTGCGAGTTGGGCATTATTTGAGTCACTGCAGCTGTAAAGGTTAATGCTTACCATGTGAGTTTCTTTTCTGTTTCAATAATTTTGATGGAAGCCTAAATAAATAGGAAATATACTATGTAATTAAAATCATATTTCTTTGGGATTGCCATGGTCGAGTCCCTTTTTTATTTCTCTGAATCTTTTTTAAAATTTTCTCTTTAATACATTTGATGAGGGATATGGCATTTGCATCCTTTACACAGATATCTACAACCATACATCTCCCTATTCTCCCCTCTCCCTCCTCATATATATCTTCTAATATATAAAATTCTCCTGTCACAGTGTTTGTAACAAAACTCATCCGAAACGACTAGACCGATTCTTATGAAATTTTGTGCGTATATTCAGTAGGTCATAGAATAGGACGTAAACTATTTTTCATTCCGATATTGCAATTATTTGAAAAGATATTAATTAAAAACCTTAAAACGCGTAGTTGACTGTCCGCTGTGTGTTGTTTATTTCGCCGTTTATTTCGTTTGGCGTCGAAAATCGGTTTCGCGCTAGATGTGTGACTTTTCTCTGTTCCACCATCCAAATCACTCTGCTCATAGGTTACAATATCAAAATGGGTGTCTATAACAAATCAAAAATCACCTAATTTGGCGAGTGGAAAAGTTTTTTTCCCTAATTTTTGTGCATATCTTTAATTCAAAAATTCATATATTGCATCGGTTTATAAAACAAAAATATCTAAAATATTTGCGAAAAATTTGATCGCTTTTACTTCGTTAGCGTTATTCAAATAAATGACACGAGATAAATGAAACGGCTAGACCGATTCTTATGAAATTTTGTGCGTAGATTCATTGGATCTGAGAATAGAACGTAAACTGTTTTATATACCCCTAGGTGATAAGAGTGGTCCACCCTAAATTATTATTTCTTTTATTTTTTGGACAAAATTTTTTATTTTAATTTTTTTAATGATTCTACATTAAAAAATACATACAACCCTAAATTTTTACGTTTCTACCACCAACCCCTATTTTTGACAGCGATATTAGTACTTTAATAATTTTCTACTCTTGCGTTCGACAATTTATCAGTTACCACTCTATTCCCGCCAGGCATCTACCGGTGTCACTTCTGACCCCGTAAACAGCACAAAGTAGGGATGAGAAAGAAGCCGGTCTTCTGTCTGATGAATCAAGTTCAGATGAGAGCGATGAAGAAAAGCATGGAAATATTTTCAATGGAAAGACAATTTTGGATTCTTTTTTACCATCAAAGTCTCTTGAAACTAATTATTTAATTATTTTAGCTGTTGCAAAGTCTTGGTTTCTGTTAAAAAAGGGGCAATATCAAATAAAATTCTTCCTAAAATCAAAATAGATCACTTAAATTTAACCCGTTCAGGACCATGATCACATATGGGATCACGCGTTTCTCCCTCTAAGGCCCACGGTATCATATATGAGATTGCACTTTCCCTTCTCTGAGGCCCATGAATTTCATATGAGGCCCATGAAGGCACATACTGAATTTCAGTATGTGCCTTCAGTTCCCAGATATTTATGAATATAAGCAATTGCACATGTTTAGATTTTTCAAGAGAATCGGGTTTTTAAGGATTTGTGATTTACTGCGCTCTGGATTTCTGTTTATATTTCGACTAAGTTCGAAAAAGAAGGAAATATTATTAATTTATTGGGCATCAGACATTCATAATAATAGTTTCAGTATTTATTTTATCATTTACATTACAGTAATTTTTATAACCAAAAGACATTTAAAACGCAGATCTTCATAAACTGCTGTTTGTAAAAAATGCAACACCATGAACGAATCATCGGAATTAAATGAAATTTAACGCACAAATGATTTGCATTAGTACCAATAAATGACGAAATTTTCAAAACAATATTAAGTGTCCAAAATCAGTATTTGTTTCAGCCACCACACCCTGCAATAAGTGCTGCTATACGATGTGGCATGGAGTCAAACAGATTTTGAATGTCTGCTTGCGGAAGCAAATTCCATATTGCTTGTATGCGCAGCAAAAATTCGTCTTTTGAAGCTGCAGGACGCGGATCACGAGCGAGACGCTGACCAACCAAATCCGCACGTGCTCAATAGGCGACATATCCGGCGAATAAGTAGGCCAAGGAAGAAATTGCACGTGTTGGGCAGAACCGAAGTCTCGAACAGTTTTTGGGACATGTGGGCAGGCATTATCCTGCTGAAAGATAGCTCCAGGGATCAGAGGCGGATCAAGCGGGTGGCGGACCTGGCGGCCACCAGGGGCCCCTACAGCCAGCAGGTCCCCAAGCTTGATGGATTCCATTTATAAATTCAACGTGCAACAAAAAAATCTTGAACCGATATTGCAACACATATTTGAGTCGTGTAGCAACCTTAGCCATCATTTTCCCGTATATTTGTATCGTTGCAATCTGTGCAAATTTTTCGCATGCGTTTTTTTTTTTGCCAAAATTTTATTTTGAACAAATGAATACTATTCAAGTCACAAGTCAAACAAGTTCATTTTTAGCCCACAGCCAGGCTTAATTACTCTCGGGTACATTTAACGCTGAGGGGGAAAAATCCCAACACCAAGAAAAAAATAGTGTCGACTAATGAAACTTCAGCAATACATTTGTATATCAAACATATCTCATTGATTAAAGTTTCAAGATCACAGGTTAATGTAAGTGCGAGTAGAGCCATTTCAAATAGGAAATGATGATACACATTAAAAACCGGCGTAACCGCCACAATTTTAAATGCAAGCATGCAAACGTGCATGTCATGTGTCGTACAGGTACATGGAATTGCATGACTGTTGTTCTTGGTCAGTATATATAAGGTTGTTTAATTATGGTTGTTTATGAAGCTGTCATCGTCATCCAATGATGTCCCATTGGTTCCCGATTGGAGAAAGATCTTATAATCTAGCAGGCCAACGTAACACATCGAAACCTTATAAAGCATGTTGGGTTACAACAGGGTATGAGAGAGCACATTATTCTATTGGAAACACCCCTTGAATGATGTTTATAAATCGTAGTGCTATAGTTTGAATCACCAGATGGATGTACAAGTTTGCTGTCAGGATGTGAGAATTAAACTCGAGTGTGCTCCTATAATCAAAGGAAATTGCTAGGGCCAGACCATAACTGTTGGTGCAGACCCAGTGTATCTAGGTGGCAGAAAGACTGTTTGTGGGCGTTGGCCTGGCCTTCTTCTAATCAATATACAGCTATCACTACAGTGGCGTAACGAACACTCCTCAACCCGGTCATTGCAGGGCTGGGCCAGGATTCTAGAGCCCCACAGCCTGATTGACATCAAGTATGCCTCGAAACTGACTTTACAGGGGGTCCCTAATCTTCTCCGTTACGCCACTGCTTCATTGGCACCAAGATAGAAACAACTTTAAACGGAGAACTCAACACATTGCCACTTCGCTCTACAATGATCTCTAGTGTGACATCAATGAAGTCAGAGACGTCAATGATTCAGAGTTAATAGTATGAACGCTAAAGGAGTCTGGATGGGAGCTATTTCTTAAACGACTGATTTGCTACAGTCCACTGTGTCTCTCTGGTACCGGAAAAAACTGTAATTTCTGCTGTAGATGCACTACGTTCCCCAGCTTTGTGGTGAATACTGTAGTCTTCTGTCAATGGTGACCCGTGCGTGATTGAACCATAGTTTTTCTTCAGGTAGTGCCTTCCCGGGACCACTGCAGTCTAAAATCGTGCATAGTGAATAAATTCCTTCTAAGTCTTTCTGTAATATCATGGAAAGAACTACACTTTAGCTCTATTACACTACCTCAGAGACCTGTTGATAATAGCTTCTTCATCGTCTTAAAGTCATTTTGGACTAATATCAACTCATTACGTCAAATCTCACCGATAAACAACATTCACGAACTTTATAGTGCGTATTTGAAGAACACTTGATTCACATCCTCCACTTGGTGCAACTAGCGCCAGACTTATGCGCTGGAAATTTAAACACTGGCGTAACTAGTTCTGAGTGGATGCTGTATCAAAATTCGTTCGAGGCCCCATTTTGGAATAGCCCTGTTAGTAGGACTGTAGTTACACATGTTGAGGGCCCTGTATCATTGATACGGTTGTAGCTACGCCCTTGAATTTGAATCAAAGTCATCTTTCAGATGCATAAACACGTCTACCAAAAATTTCGGCGATATAGCGCAAATCCTTTGTGATGGTATTTTTATTTCCATCAATGTATTTTACTAATGAAATTAAATGAAATAAAATGAATTACGTGATAAAAGATAGTTCCAGTTTAAATCAAACTATTTCAAGTTAGCTGAATTTAGGCCTTAATAGCAAGATATAGATTAATAAAAGCGATCTTGGATGAAATCGGTGATACGAATGAGGAAAAAAACCTCGCAATTCAGGAGGCTTCTCTTTTGAAACAGATAGAAAAATATGAAACTTCCCTAATGACCATGATTGGTAATACCATCCTCCAGGGAATAAATGCTGCCAGCAAATCATTGTAATAAGTTGAGTGTGAACAATTAAAAAAAGTATCTAGATGATTAAAATTTCCAGAAAATTGTAATCAAAATTTCAGAAATGAATTTTGAAAAATAGAACAACTGATTTATCAGGGCTCTCGTTTGAAGAGGGAGCTGGAAAAGCTGGCAGGCAGTATGAGAAAATAAAATTATTTCGGGTGAAAATAAAGAAGTCGCTTTTGATATTTTGAAAGAAAGGAAAATGTCTTATAATGAATTAATTTTATATTTTATGTGATAGGGCAAGACCAGAACTATTACGAAGAGCTTAGATTTATGAAACTGTTATGGAACACTTTACTGTATTTTTTGACGAGAGCCATGAAATTAGAAAGCTACACAAAAATTAAAGGAAACTTACAAAGACGATATAGAATCTTTTAATTTTGACGATATAAATTGCAAGAAGAAATGAAAGGAAAACAAAGATACACAATGAAAACCTTCACTAGAAATTTATCAAGTTGCAAGAGAGATCCAAATGTAGGAGTACTTTTAAAAATATTTTTAGGGATCATCAGTGGAGGGATCTTTATAAGTTTTAAAAAGAATGTGTTAAAATTATTTAAGAAACTCTACGGGAAAGAAGACAAATTGAGCAACATGACCATAATACGTATATATAGAATACAAGTTGAGTTTTATTATTTGCAATACAATTTATTTTGAGAATTTAAAGTATAAACGACTCTTTTCACTATTTTAGCTTTGCGACTCTTAAGCCCATGGGCCCCAAACCTTTTACCGCCAGGGGCCTCCAACTACCTTAAACCGCCTCTGCCAGGGATACCTTGAAGGAAGGGAACGACTTCGGGCTGTAGCATTTCACGGACGTACCTGTTGCTATTGAGATTACTCTCTATTCGTAGCAAATTCAATCGTCCATGATACGAAATCGCACCCAAAACCATAACTCCGGGTGTTAGGCCACTATGTCGTTCGATAACGTTCTCTAGAAGGCAGCGTTCAACGGCATAACGTCTAACACGAATGCAGCCATCATGGTCCCCGAAATTGAAGCTTGATTCATCTGAAAAGAAAACTTGGTGCCAATCAGCTTGTCAGGCTCTGTGCTCATGAGCCCATTGCAGACGCAGCCATCGATGGTTTTGCCTTGAAGGGGATCCTGTATAAAGCCACGCTTGCACGCTATCCACGGTGCAGCAGACTTCGACGAATTGGTAAAGCCGACATTAATACTCCTGTAGCAGTAGACCAACGTGCTGCCAACTGCCTGGAGGAAGCTGTACGAGCATTCCCCGCCATGAGGAACAGGTGTCGATCGCCACGCGCTGACGTCACCCTCCTTCATCCACTGTCAGTTTTTCGAGTTGTTCGGTGCTCGTCGGTCCACTACTTCCAAACTCGCATCACTGTAGAACTGTTCCTCTACACACGCACCTATTGCGCGATAAGAAAATCCTCCTTCTCGAAGGCTGATAACCCTCCCCCGTTCAAACTCCGTAAGTTGTTGGAATTTCTCCTTATTTCGTCGTGGAGGCATACCTATAGATTTCATTAAACGTTCACCACTAACAAATAACGATTAACTATTTTCAATGTTCCACTACAGCCCTTTATTTAAACGCTTTCAGCATCAGTTCAGAGGGCGCTGCGCACACCACGCATGCGCGGTGGCTCTGAAACTTTACTATTTTACGTAACATCCTATAATTGATATTTGCTGCAAAGTTTATTTAATTCTGATGATTCCTTCATGGTGTTGCATTTTTTTAAAAACAACAATCATTGTATTTTTTCTTTCTTTCAGAATGCGCGTCTTAGGTCTTAATAGAGGCGGCACATAAAAATGTCTTGGCGGTCCACCGGTCGATCGCGATCGATTTAATGTTTATTCCTGTTCTACATATAGTATTGAAAAGATGCACCTAAAATTTATAAATTGAAACACTGTTAAGATTTAGAAATAATCTTGACCGACTGAGAATAATGGATATAAATGAGCTTTTGTATCTAACAAATGAAATAGGGTCAGTTTTGGTCTTATTAAATAAAAAGGAAAGAACGGTTTACGTTTTTAAACTCATTTCCTCTCTAGATTATGACTCAAATCTTGCTATTCCCTAAGGAATTTTGTTTTCTTTGGTAATAAATGTCACAAGTATGGGGAAAGAGGGGTTTCTGGAAATTTAAATTAATAAAGAATTTCTTACACTCCACAATTCTTCCAGATAAGCAAAAAGGTTTAGCAACATTGATATTTAAAAGTAAATTATCTGAACAAGTTCATTCTAAAATTTAATCAAAAAGTTTGTAGATTTAAAAGTCATCCAATGTTTTTACAGATTTTTATTTATTTCGTTGTTTGTTTGAAATTAACTGTCTTCTTTTTGTTTTATAGTTTTTTTTATGATATTTAAGAAACTTTTTTTTTTGTTTTTTTGTCCATACTGTTTTTTTTTTTTTTTTTTTTTTTGGATTACAAGAACTCTATTTAAGTTTTATAGGCTTGTAGCTATCAACAAATTAACACTTTTAATAGTAATCTTTACAGTGAGGGAGGGGTAGCATTTTACATTTTTGTCTAGGGGGGGGGCAGAATTATCAGAGCCGGTAATGGTAACTAAATCAGGGATAAAAATATTTAATAAGAAAGGATATTTAAATATAACATAGGTTTAATAATTTATCAAAATTTAACAGAAATTTTTTTTTACTATCTGAAATAAATCTAAAATTAAAATCAGTACGTTGTATCTGTTACGGCCAAAGCCCGAAGTCAGCCAGTTCCCGAATTGGCCGGCCAAATCAAGAAACAGCCAATATCGCCTCACAATGACCGGCCAAAGTCCGATCTTTCCTTGATTTCGGGGTTTGGCCAGCAAGTTCGTGAAATAACAGAGGGCAGAAAGTCAGAAGAAAAAGGCCATGAGCAAATTTTGGGTGTTTGTATACCGTAATGAACACTGGTGTCCAAAAGTTAAGTATAAAAGATAATTATGTGAATAAAGAAGGAACTGTAAATCAGAATGGCGGGAAACGGGATATGCGAGTGTAAAATGGTTATAAAATAAGGAAGCAAATCAAAAGAATAATAAAAATTAATTTTATTATCCAAAGTAGCAGTTTGAAAGAAAACTGAGCATAGCAAGGATTCACACTTTAAAGAAAACATTAAATAAAATACTGATGCTGCAGTTTAATAAGGCGTGTGGTCACATCTGATAGCCAGGCACGCTGCACAGCGATTTACCATACTTGCTATGAGATGAT
This sequence comes from Trichonephila clavata, assembly GCA_019973975.1. Taxonomy (NCBI): domain Eukaryota; kingdom Metazoa; phylum Arthropoda; class Arachnida; order Araneae; family Nephilidae; genus Trichonephila; species Trichonephila clavata. The sequence continues at coordinate 25,379 of BMAO01021102.1, read as the reverse complement.
GAATGAGTTGTGGGCTCAAACGGTTCCAAGCTTCTTGGAGAGCTCTCTTCAGTTCTGTAACGGAGCTTGGTGGGTGCGAAAATGCTGCAATTTGTCTCCCGAGCATATCCCATACATGCTCTATAGGATTTAAATCAGGGGAGTTCGCAGGTCACGACATGCGCTGGATGTTTTCCGTTTCAAGGAAGTCATCAATCAGCACAGCTCGGTGACATGGCGCATTATCATTCATGAATATAAAGTCAGGACCGACAGCACCTCGAAACAAGCGAACATAAGGCTCAAGAACTTCGTCTCTGTATCTTTGAGCATTCACAGACCGCGTGTCAAAGAAATAGAGGTCTGTGCGGTCGTCCATCATGATGCCTGCCCATACCATTACTCCCCTTGATAGAAAATGATGTCTTTCCATTATGTTTCTTGGTTCAAAACGTGTTCAACGTTCTCTCCATATCGTTACCCGCCGAGAATCACTACACAGACTAAACCGGGACTCGTCACTGAACATCACATTGGCCCACTCTCCCACACTCCAATGTTGATATTTCAAACTCCAATTCAAACGAGCGCGTTTATGCGCAGACGTGAGGGAATGCAAACTGCTGGTCTTCTGGCATACAGACCAGCATGATTGAATCTCCTGCAAACAGTTTGTCTCGAAATTCGTATTCCTGTGGCGACTGTGAGCACCGAACCCAGTGCTCTGGCAGTCCTGCCCCTCTGACGTCGCGCACTTATTACCAGATATCGGTCTTGGCGAGGGGTTGTGACTCTTGGTCGACCTGATACTGGTTGTCGGGAAACATCTCCCGTTCTTTGAAACCTCTGTCACAGTCTTGAGATCACAGACTGGTCCACATTCATAATTCGAGACACTTCGGTTTGTGATCGTGAGGATTCTAGCATTCCAACGATTCTTCCTTTCGTTAACATGTCCAATTGTCGTCTTTGTGCCATCATTCAGCTTGTTTGGTGGTTAACAACGTTCCTTCGCACAGCAGTTTGACGAAACTTGTCTGAACTGCCTATGCTGCGTGAATCGGTTTCTCCGCGTTCCGACATGCGCCGGTGTTTCGCGCAGGACGGAGTAGACTGAAAAGTTTTGCATAAACTCAATGTTTCTTCTTCACCCAATTAATATCCGCAAGAAATTTGGAATAATTTTACGAATATTTACTCCATGTTTTTCGTATTTTACGATTTATGCTTAACTTTTGGACACCAGTGTAATGATAATCACATTATAGCTGCCACAGAGGAGTTTTCCGATGAATCCTCCCCTCTAGGATCGTCCTTCGGAACAAAGGCCAAAGAGGTACGATGGCCCAAGGGGGCTGTAGTCTGAAGGGAGAAGTTTTAGTGAGTAAGGATCTCACAGTACCAGAAACCTCATGGTCTCTTATGAAAATTTCCTCTCCCTTGGAGAAAACAAACAAAAAGATAATCATATTATCTACTGAATTATAGTTTATTACAGAAAATTATCGGCATCATCACTTGTTACAACAAGATGAACTTTTATGACATTTCGAATTGCACCGCAGTTTGTTATTTTTACATCGATTTGTTGAACACTTGGTAGTGCAACTGCATCGAGTGTAGCCTTGGCCGCCGGTCAGCGATTGTGAAGAGGCAGTGGTTCGTAATGATTTTTCCTCTGTGCCCACGGATGTCAATGTAAGTAGTTTCTCTTGCAAAATGGAAAACTCACTTCTGTAGTACAGTTGTTTGAGAACACCATGAAAAAATCCTTGTAGAAAGCGACCCTACCGAATAGTCTCTCTTGCTTCAGCGCATCGAACATGGTCAGGGAGTTACGGGCACTTCGGGAAGTGGCCGGCTAAAGTCGAATATACGCTATTCATTTCCAGTACATCGGACATTGGCCACATGTCCCAGCTAATGTGCGATTTGGCCGGCCAATTCGATAACTGGCCAAACTTCGGGCTTTGGCCGTAACATATCTAAGTTTATAAAATACTAATTCTTAAATATGAAATTTTGCATTCTGCGAAACAAATTGAAAAAGCAAGTTAACTACTAGTGACGCAAAAAAAAAAAAAAAAAAAAAATCAATCATTGGCATGGCCAAGTAATTTTAGCGCGTTTTTCACATGTTGTATTTTACAATAATGCAACTAATGAACTTTTTACTAACAGAAAGTATTACTGTACCACTCCTCTAAATGTACTACTATTGAGCTGAAAAGAAATAATGACACACATCTGTATCAGCACTATAAAAAAGTAAAAAAAAATTTTTTTTTACAGAAGCTACAAAAGCCCAGCACTGAACTTTTTTTGTGAATATTTCCTCCAAAATTCAGGTAGATTTTTTTAAAAAAAACTTTTTGAAACAATTTTACAAGGTAAAATTTGAGAAAATTTTGTCATAAACTAGCGAAATTCAGGAAAATTTGTAGGAAAATTCGGGAAAACTATGGGAAAATTTAAATATGATTCGGCTCATCTAGGGCACAAATGCGATCAAATGCCGAAAACCCGAGGTCAATTGGTTGCTTATTGGCTGAGAAAAAGGTACGACAAAATATGGAATGAAGACGAAGACGAAATTTGCGTCCCAATAGCGCTTTTGTTCCACTACGTGAAAAACACGTTAAAAATATGTTAACAAATGGAATTGAATAATTTTGAAATATTTTTAAAATTGCCTTTGCTAAAAATGGTAATATTTACTGATAATTTACGTTGACTAGGAATTGAAAGTGCTAGAACAGGAGTGGCCAACCTGCAGCCCGAGGGCCACATGTGGCCCGCCTTGAATAATTTTGCGGCCCTCGAGATTCATTACAACTTTACAAAATACTATTATTTTAAGCAATACTTTGGTTTTTTTAGAGGTTTTTTTTTAACAAATGAATCACATAACTGCTTCTATTTTATCAAATTGCTTCTATTACTGCGATTTTTTTTTCGAAATTGAAATTTATCAAACATAAATCACGCTTAACTTATACGCAAAATCAATTACAATGCACAAATAAACGCATCGAGATCGACTTGCAAAAACTAAGTGAAAGAGTTGAGAAAAAAAATATCTCAATAATTAAATAAATTAAGCTTTATTTAGTCATTGCATTATTATTATATTATCTATGTTTGTATACATAAAAACAATAGTAATATGTCAAAATGTTTTCAATTTTCCTTCCAATAAATGTTTGTAAATAAAGATATATAATTGTATATGCGGCTCGTGGGACCGAAGTGGCCCGCGAGGTCATTTGGGTTGACCACTCCGTGCTAATATATTTTATGAAATATTGTTAGTTCACGTGAACTCATCATAATTTAAAAGATCATTTAATTTCTATTGAATTAATCATTTAAGATCTATTAAATGATCAAAAATTATATTGCTCTTCCATTCTTTTCTCGTTTTACTGCTACAAAAAGAATTATAAATAAAAGGTTCACTAATAATATAATAGATCTATAGGGGAAATTAAGTCAAAATAAATTAGTAAATAGCAATAAACAAATAATTCTAAGTTTTTAAAAATCGAAGCAAAAAAGAGAATTGGATGTGTCTACTAGATGTAAACTTCATGAAAAGTTTTAATATTTAAAAGTATTTTTGAAGATTATATATATATATACAATTACAAAACATGCATCGATAAAAATTCAAAGATAGTTACTTATTTTTAGAACAAAGATCTTTCGAACTATACAATGTAGCTCAGAATTATTATAAACAGATTATCAAACTGCACAAACTTTTTGTTGATATCACTTCTTATATAGTTTTTTAAAGTATTTTTCTTAGTTTAGTTTTAATTTATCAATTTTGAATGTTGTATACAAAATAACATCTACAAATAATTTTGCATAAATATTAATAAAAGTTACTTGTGTTCATTTTATATATAGTGAAAAATCAACATATCAGTTAAGTTAAAAATATTAATTATTTATAGAAATGATCCCACTTGTAAATATCTATTGAAATTTGTATAATAGTCCCTAATTGTATACCTTTTCTAATAAACACAGATAAAAGTTTTACTCGAGCTTTGATTATATATAATAATCATACAGTTTATTAACAAATTAATGTTTTCGAATTCATCTATGTATAGGATTTGATTTCAGATTCTTCTATGAGTAGAGTTTGCAAATAACTGAAGATAATAATACAAGGTGTCCCAGAATCATTGGGATAGACTTTAAAGGGAGATAGAGGACATCACAAGGATTCAGATTTGCATAGCAACCCATGATCTAAAACGTCTTCGTTCGGTGCTAGGTGGCTTTGTTTACAAGAGCATTTAAGGAAACAGACCTGCATTACCGCAATCATTTGATATGTCATCGCACGCAGAGGAGTATGGAACGTTTCACAAACATCGAGCTGGAAGATATGCACCAGATTTACGAATTGGCAGAAGGAAATGCAGAAAGAAGGACGAGTCACGAATGACTGGAACTCCCAACATGGTACTCGAATTCCTTGGAATGGTATCCATATCGTGACCCACCCTCACTGTGTCTATTACCTGTTAATGATCCATATTCATACAAATTGTGATGCAAATTAGTAAATATCCGGTGGCTACCTTTTACGATATAATATTTCTGCTGCCCGTGCATTTTCTTCTGCCAAGCCGAAAATCAAGCTCAGATCTACCATCTCGGTGTTTGTAAAATCGTTGCATAATTCTCCAAGGGCGATGACAGCTCAAATGACTGTGGTAATGGGCGTTGAATGGGTGTTGTAATGTAGGTATCTGGACTGTGAAACAGTCCTCAGTCCCATATCCTGGTTGACTTTGATGTTGGGCATGGCGATGGTGGGGTTTTTCTTTCTGCTTAACAGGAATCATGGCTATTGGCTGAGACGATGACATCCGGGAGACGGGGCTATGATTCTTCATCTGAGTGCTGTAGAGATTAAATTTTTTGACATGGGTGAGAGCTTAGAACTTGCTCTCTGATTGGTCGGTGGTAGCGTGAACATAGACTCCTACTGGTTGCTCTGAGGGCTGGGAATAGAGAAAGTGGGAGGTGCTTGTCCAGTGGGGTAAGTAAAATTTAATACGAGGAAGTTAATAAGGTAAAATTATAAATGAAATTACTGAGATGCAATAATAAAAATTATTGCGAAAATAAAAACAATTAAGGGGGGCTGTAAGAATCGAAAAGTATTCTTATAGGTCTTTTGGTATTTATATTGGTATCGTATGGGATTAAGTTGAGCATATTATCGTTATTTACTGTGGTAATGCAGATGTGTGTTTCCCTAAATGCTCTTGTGAACAACACCACCTTGTGACGAACGAACACGTTTCTGACCAGTGGCGTAGTTACCAATGGGCTAGGTGGTGCAATGCACCGGGGCCCTCAAGCTCAGGCCCTGACCATCAAGCAAGCCAAACTTGCAATAATTTCTCCCACATTTAAGATACAAATATAAAAGGTTGAATACAACTATAATCAAGACAACTCAGTTGAAAGTAATTTCAAACCATTGGGAACTCCCCCTAAATTATTTCCTTTGTATGTATAGTGTTGCGAACTTTACGTATTGAATAGTTTATATGATTTTTCAATTTGTTCCTTTTTCTTATTGTTACTTGAAAATAAACTTAAAGTTCTCGGAAAAATCTTACCATACATCTTCAAAAAAACCTACACATAAAGCTATTTCTTCTTGGTCATTTTATTTTTAATAACAATGGGATTCATAATAAGCTATTTTCCTGTTTCAGTACTTCACAATCTAGTATCTGTTATAGACTGATGAAATTTTGTCCCCCCCCCCTCCTCTGTTCTTTCGCAGGGGTATTTTTTAAAAAAAAATAATTGTAATAATATTATATTTTCTTGTTCATGTATATTTTTATATCATTTCCAGTCTATCACGTGTCAAATCGTGAACCTGGGTAATTACGCAAAAAAACTCGTACACATACATATAAGAAGAATGTAGCTTTGATTTCCTATGTTCTGCAGCCCTTTATCGTTTTCTGATGTTAAAGTAGCTTTGTATATTTAAAATTCTAATATATTTTTACTTGATAAAACCCAACCAAGATAGGGCCCTCGTTTTTTCCCCCCTTTTTCTTTTTTTCTGCACCAGAGCCTTTTGATGCCTACCTAAGCCACTGTTTCTGACCATGGGTTGTTATGCCCGAATCCTTGTGATATCTGCTACCTCCCACCCTGATCATGAGACATCCTCTATATCCGGGATGGGCATTAAGTCGATCACGATCGACCGGTGAACCGCCAAGACATTTTGGGGTGATCGCCTTTACTTAGACATGCATACGAAAAGAAACCTATGTATGAAATACTGATGCCACCTAGATTTTAAAATCGTCTTTCCGCAATCGATGCGACTGTTTTTACTTCAGAAAATGATTTGATTAATGTTTAGACGACACATGTACCTTTATTAGAGGCAAACGATGACCCTTAACATGTTCACTGCCACTGTAGGGGAAAAATTCCCCACTCGCCGACTGAAGTGGAGAATAAATGTTGATGGATCAGCTCTTTCCGCGCTTTCACGGGATTGGATTCTTGTTTTGACGTCATGTCTCGCGGACTCGGTAGGAACAAATTAAGTACGTACGTCGGTTTCAGATTCGTCGATTCACGTATCTTCTCTGCTCGCTGCATTGAATACCTCCACGTTCTAGCAGTCGCTCATTGTTGTCCAAGCATTCAACTTGACAATCTTGCGTTACGTGAGTTTTTGGAGAAAAAAATAGAATTGTCATATTTTAATAGAGGGGTACAATGTCGAAAACAAGTATTGGAAGAAGAAAACATACAATTTGAAAACAGAATGGCCACACCTACGTCACTGGGTGGACTGCTATACCTTAAAAACATTAGAAGTAGCCCGTACCCTGGAAAAGTCTGCCCACCCCTGCTCTATATGAAAAAAAATGTATGGAATGTATTTTGAAACAAGAATTTTTCTTCGTCACATAAATTTTTCTTATGTAGCTAACTATTCCAGAAAGAAAAGTATACATTCAACCTACAGAAATTTCACATATTTTAGCATTCTTTGATTTTATTCTCAAACAATCTAGAAATTTATATTTTTTTCAAGTATTACCCGTTTTACAACATTTTCTATTCTGCATTTCTATATCTGCGTGATGATTAAATACTACAAAAAAATGGTATCAAGCCATTTATATTACACTCATGTCCATAAATTAAGGATAATTCAGAATTACACTGAAATTGAATTCTAAAATAAAAATTTCACCTGTAGAATTATCACACACATCTTGAAGAAAAATATGCAAATTACAGGAAACCACCAGATGGCGCGGATAGTACGTCACAATTATGAGAGTGTAAGAGAGTGGTATATAAGGAATGGTAGCAAAGAAGTAAAATTGTTCACAAGCGCTTTAAAAACCTTTCAGTGCAATAACCGCATAGTTATGGCACAAAGGAAGCATTTGGATGATTTCTTACATGGTAGAATTATCGGACGACTGGAATGTGGAAGTACCCAGCTGGAAGTATCCGAGGAACTTGGAATCGCCAAGAGTGTCATCTCCAGGCTTTGGCAACGATTCCAAGATGATGGTAATGTGAGTAGATGTTACAGCACAGGTCGCCCCCGAGTTACAACGCCGAATGAGGACCGGTATTTGGCAGTTACTGCCAAAAGAAACAGACGGAGCACAGCATCAGACCTATCTCGTCAGCTCTCTTCAGCTACCGGTACGACAGTTTCAAGGCAGAACGTGTACAGACGCTTAGGGCACATTGGTCTATATGCTCGTAGGCCTGTCAGATGTGTTCCCCTTACCGCAACTCACTGTCGCCTGCGATTAACCTGGAGTAGAGAGCATGCATTGTGGACACCGCAACAGTGGTCTTGTGTGATGTTTTCCGAGGAGTCCAGGTTTAGTTTGCAGTCTGATTCTCGCCGGACTTTCATATGGAGAGCGCCAGGTACCCGTTACCAACAAGAGAACACCATTAAACGACACCATTACGGTGGTGCAGGATGGCTCGTTTGGGGAGGAATTATTCTTGGTTCCAGAACTGACCTGCATGTTCAGAGTGTAACGATGACAGGCCACATCTATCGGGATGTCATTCTGGAACAACATGTACGTTTGTTTCGGGGCGCCATGGGTGCTGAATTTCTGTTTATGGATGACAACGCCCGTCCTCACCGTGCAAACATTGTAGACGAATGCCTTCAATCGGAGGATATCACCCGTATGGATTGGCCAGCATACTCACCGGACTTGAATCCAATAGAGCATGTGTGGGATATGCTTGGCCGACGAATTGCAGCCCGTCAACCCCCTCCCACCTGTCTACCGGAACTTCGGAGGGCATTGCTTGATGAGTGGTGCAATATTCCCCAAGATCAGATTGATAATTTGATACTCAGCCTGCGTAGGCGTTGTAAGGCCTGTATTGCATCGTCCGGGAGACATACTCCGTATTAACCATCTTACTAACCATGTTATACTGTTTTTTGTAAATAGGTTCTTTTTTGAAATTTGCTCCAGGGAGTAAAAATCGCAATTTTTATTAATTATGTCAAACATATAGCATCTTTTTTGCTCTTTACCTTTTGTTTAATAAATAGGCTTTACAAATAAGTCAAATTTGTTTTGCTTCTGTCTCTTTCTTTGCCTGAACTTCATTATCCTTAATTTATGGACATGAGTGTAGAATGATTTGTTATAGTAAATATATTTTTACGTGATTGGGCAGCTTTCAAACGCACTCAAGTGTGATAACCAATTACTAATTGATAACTAATTACTTTTCCCTCTCTCTGCCAAAGTAAACCAAGATATTATTCTGATATTCTGTAATAAACACAGCAGGGTTTTGAACAGAAAGCAATTAACACACACTATAAATCTACAATATTATAAAGTCAAAGATCACTCAAATATAAACACAGCAATACACATCTGCAATCACAAAATTCCATGAAACGAAACAAACTCACATTCGCTGCAAAATACTAACACTGAACTGTGTTTTACTTCATTGTTTTTTTTTTATAGGGGATGAGATTCGCGGCTTTTAAAATTCTCCGCATCTGCAGTTAGTGCCCTCTAAAAAAAGTATTGATAGATCATTTATTAATGTCGCATCTCAAAATATCAGGAAGTCTATTGACGATGGACCCCGTAATTTTGAGTGAGTGAGAGAATATTAACGTCGCACTGTTCAGCTACACGAGGGCTTTTGGTGACAGACTTCGTAATTTTGAACCATGGTCAAGTGACGAGGACGACACCTGAGCTGGCACCCCCTCTCCTAACTACCACACCATACCAACGGGAGGACGTTTGAGCTCTAGACATATTCAAAGTGCAACAGTCCCCTCTACTCGGCAGGTCTTCAAGGGTACCAGGGCTCAAACCCGCGACACACCAGACACGAGTTTATGACAATAACTAGTACTAAATTTGGAACCATTGAGAAATTTTAATAACCTGTATGACTTAAAAAGTGTTTTAGGCACTTGTAATGTGCAAAGGAGTGGTCACTGAATTCTCGGAAAAAAAACCCTTGATTTAAAGTAATTTATTATATCCACTGTTAATAATGATCCTTCCAAACAATATTTCCCTAAAATTTCACTAGGAAAGGATATAATAATGATCAATGGAACATATATGAAGCTATAAGTTTCCTAAAAGCGGAGATAGGAAATCGAGAAAGAAAACGCAAATTTATATGTTTCATTTGGTTTCAAAATCATACAAAGCCTTGCAGCTGACCTAAAAATTTAAACCCCATTTGTTTATCGATTCAAAGGCACGCGCACGCAACAATGTTAACACATCGCAGCTAGAATATAAATGCATTTCCTGTTGTCTAAACTATTCGTTAGATGTCTATCTTATACCGCAAAGAAAAATGAAGAATGGGTGTTATATTATCCGTTTTAGATCTAAGCATTTAAGTCAGCGGTGTCATATGAACACACGATGGTCGGAAACACCCCAATTGTTTTATATGTAATCGTGAATCTGAATATTTTACGGGGAGGAAAAAGTGATACAGCAGAACATCATGCGAGTATTTTTACGGCGAACATCTTACTCACAAATCGTTCGTAGTGTGAGGAGATGAATGTTTATGAAACTATTTATAGTCAGTTTCATAAACATTCTGAAACTATTAATAGTCAGTTGACATACTGCGTACTGTTCAAACAGAAACTCTTATTGGTAATGAAACTCAGATTCTTGTAATTAAAATTAGTGTTATATCGCAACATTCTAAAAGGAGCTATCTCGAAAAATAATTTTGAAGTCAGCTCACGGTTAATGCGTTTATATGCCCCTTTGATTAATATTAATGTCGTAAAATACGAACGAACGATGCATCGTTATCTTTAAGTCATTGGCTATTTTTCTGCTCTATGGTTAATAACTAAGTTCATGAGTTATTACTGAATTTAAGTGCTCATAGTTAGTTATTTAGTTTTTACAGAAACTGAATCATATACATATGTAGCGGTACCAGCTATATAAGCCAGTAACTACCTCCGCACCATGGTGGTCATCGTGGTGTAGTGGTCATGTTACTGGGCTATGAACTCATAGGTCACCGGTTCTAATCTTACTTCATTGATGACCCTGGCTGAACTCAGAAAGACGCAACGCTCTGAACTGTCGTGGCGCCATCTCCTGCAAGCAAAGTCGCCCCGCACCCCACCACTCGGCGCAGCAAAGTCGTGACGCAATGAACAAAGTCGTCTCACATATGACGCAATCAGCAAAAGCCGTCACAACTCATGACGCAGCAGCAAAAAACACGCTTGATTAAACAAATACATCGTTCGTTCGCCCTCCACCGACTCACTGGTGGGGTGTATGTAGCGGTACCATCTATATAAGCCAGTAACTACCTCGCACCATGATCATTTTGGTATGGGATAAGTTACTCGGCTTCGGATCCAAAGGTACCTGGTTCTATCCTACTGGATAAGCGCGCCACTTCACATACATACGTAGATATATATATACATAGTCGACTCCAGATAATTCGAAGTTGAATGAACCAATGAAAAACTGAATTATCAAGAGGGTAAGAAAAACTCATGAATTTTTTTTCTAACACATTTAAATTTTAAACTATGTAATAAAACAACAATTGTACAAATGTACGAAATTACTTCAAAATATTTTTGAATACTACATATTATATAGTATACACGTTATACACAGAATTTAAAAGTCATGTATTAAAAGAATACATTTATGCAGTAATTCTCTTTCACGCCCCACCAAACCTCTTTCATTCCTTATTGGGAATGAAATCGTTTCGCACCCGGTTCCCTCAGACACTGTCCACAACACCATTGGTTCTTCAAAGCAGGGTCCATTTTGGCCTATACCCCATTTGGTCCCACAGGCTATAAGTCACATAGATGAGTCATAAATGGTTATGTCAGTCCGACGCAAGAAACACAATCCTACGCATCTATTCTTCACAATAGCGAACCATCCATTATGAACAGATGAGTAGCAAAGCCACATGTTAAACGAAAGATATGGACGGCTGACAACAAGTGGGGCCAGAACTGTCCACTAGAAGAAGGAAAGCAATAAAAGTGTCTTTTCGCCTGAGGAACCGGGAAATACAAAGAAGGGGTAGCAGACAGATGGTCATCAAAGGGGCTACGTTAAAGGGGAGACACGCAGAGACAATTCAACACAAAACATGTAAGCTCCAACATGTTTGCTATAGGATTCTAGATAGTAAGTGTTCGAATTGTCGAGAGTTTTACAAGATAACTTCGAATTATTGCGTGTTGTAGTCTGACCAGCCACAGATTTTACTTCGAAATATTGAGTGTACCAAAACATATTGTTTTAGTTCAAAATTTCAAGAGTTTTCCTAGGATTTGAGCACATACTTCGAACTAGTGAGAGGTTCGTATTATCGAAAGTTCGAATTAGAGAGAGTCGACTGTATATGTATATATGTATATATATATATATATATATATATATATATATATGTCTCTCTTGTAAAGAAATTTTGACTATATATACATATATTATATAATTCAGTTTGATATAGTTCATACAGTTTTATTGAATGTCAATGCAATTAGTCTCTCGCGGGAGGTATGAAAATCAGGGGATACACGCACACATGCTCAAAAGGGTAGCGTAATGTAAACCTCCGCATCGCGAATGGAGGGGGGGGGGCAGGATTCTAGGGGATCCACAGCCTAGGTTGTGTTACAGTTTCGATATCCCTTGTAAGATTCCTCTTTTGTCGAAAATCTGACTTTGCAGGGGGGGGGGCTAATATTTTCCGTTATGCCACAGGCTCAAGAGCCATCTTTGTTACCCGACCGCGGCTCACAATTATGAGATCTATCGCTAATAGTCTTTGTATTGCTGATTGTTCAGAGTTCAATAATTATGCGAAGCTGATCCAAGAAGAAAAATGAGCGAGTTAGACAGAGAAAATTTGTATACGATTATTGAAATAGAGCATTTGAAATTTATAGATCCCAAATAGTTTTTAATTTGAATGTCTTAGAAAAAAGCGTGGATTATTATTATTTTTTTTTTATATTTTCATAAATTGTTAAGAAAGAAGTTATCCAGTCTTCAAGAGACAAGGCTTCGTTACACACTGATTGCAGCATACTTACAATCAGTTAGTACCCCTGATGTAGCTGAATGAAGGATGGTCAAAAGGAGAACCACAAAATGGTATTCACATCAGAGGATGCAAACGAATCTCTTTTATTAGAAATTCACCTTCTAAAATATGGATTACATCTCGGTTCTTAGCCTTCATTCCGAGTGAATTTGTCAGAAAACATGAATTCAGATCAGTCACATAGGTTGCATTTATGTTCCGGCAACTCCCAGAATTATTACAATTTCTTCTATTTGCTGATATTTGTCAAAACTTAGCATGTAAAAAATACATAAATGCATTGCTTTCGTTGTATCATTTTGTATAGCTTCTTCAAAGCTATTTTAATCAAGATTCTTTTTATCATAATTGATTTAAAACGAGGAGTGTGTTAATACCAAAAATTGTTCAAGATATATTCGAAACTTAAAGAGCATAAAACAAGTCAGTTGTAAATTAATGAAATCCCATACTATTTATGCAGAATTTTCAAGGTTATATTTGAAAAGTTAAATACGGAGCATCTATAAAAAAAAGAAATCCTCGTTATTCATACTAATTTTAAGATTTCTTAATTCGAAACTGCTTCAGGCGGCGGGAAAAAAAATAAAATTTAAAAGTAAGTTTAGATTCTGATTACATTTGAATAGAAATATTGTTATATAAATAGATAATACTTAATACAATATAAGAATAGTATATTAATAATTTATTGGTCTTATTGTACATATTTTTAAAGGCTCGTAACTTCTTGGCAGGGATTTGGAATCAACTCCAGAGGAATTTTTAAGTATGCAATCGGCTTTTAACACAGAATGTATTTTATAAATAGATCAAAAATTGCAAATTATAAAAAAAATTTTACACTCTTATGATGACTATGTGTTTTTGATATTTAATAAAAAAAGTATCAAAAATATCCATAACACCATAAATGTAGACAATAAAGTGTTCAAATTTCTACAGTTAAGCATATTTCAATGAGGACGCTAATTCTATTTCATTTTAATTCATTTTGTAAAAAGACAGATGTTAAGGTTATTAGTTTGATCTTTGTAGGATTTTTAATTAAAATTTTTTTTAAATCGCATATAACATTTTCAACATCAAGCTCACTTTTTAAAACTTTTCTCTCCTTTTTGGCCAATGTTCTCATTTTGAATATATAATCCATATAGATGATATATAAATAACTTGCAAAATTAGAATTTCAAGAGAGAATATCTTTGCCTACTTTTTTTAAATTAATTTATTTGCAAAACTCTTCATGCTTCACATTGCATAACAAGAGGCTTACAGATGTAAGTGGTAACACAATTATTTAATTTAAAACAAAATTAAAAATAAATTTTAGATGAAAAATATAAAATAGAAATGAAGGGAGGAAATACACAAATATAAATAAGGGGAGGTACCAAAATAAAACTTTAAAAATCTATACATTAAACAAATTTTCTGAAGACATTAAGGCTTTCAGTACAATTGACCAACAAAAACAAAACAGGTGGCCAAGAAATACCTAAAAGTTTCAACTCCTTTTTAAGATTTTCTCTTTTACTAAAATATAAGTTACAATACAACAATACATGTACCGCAGTTTCAGCAACCTGACCACAAGAACAAATATCACAGTCAATTAAATTAAACCTAGACAAATAGCTCTTAAAATTTCCATGTCTTGTTAAAATCTGGCATAACTTAAAATCAGTAACAAATTTCTTACGTTTTAGCCGTAGATAAATGGTCGGGAAAAAACTTTTTAGTTCACAAAGCTTTAGGCGAGGCCAAGAACGCCTTATATATATATATATATGTATACCTACTTTGAATCATATTAATTCATTATCTACCTAATTTCGATGCATATATTTATTACCGGAATTTGAGCCCTCAATCTTGATAGCCCTGTTATTGCCTAAATACTAATGTTTATATTTATCAATCAAAGTGTATGCTTATAAAAAATCGTGACATGTTCTTTAATGTTACGTCTTCAAGTAACAATATTTCGAAACTAAAGTTCATATCGAAGTTTACATTTTACGAAACGGATCCAATCCAAGATTGAGTAATATTTGCTCTTATCAAAAGTGAATGAATGATGACCCATGGTCAATACTATCTGGAACGAGATGATAAAGATTTCACGAATTATCTTTTTATGAGCAGCGTTAGAGGAAAGGTTGATAGAGGTGAGTAATTTTAAGAAGTATTTTGCGAATTGCTCTTGACTCCAATATGAGTAATACAGAAAGTGGAAATGAAAAGTGCGTTTTCCTCGAAGGTTAGTCAGTCTTTTTTTTGTATTTTTAAGTTATTTCAATTATTTTTCATGATAAATAGCAGATGAAATGGTATACACTGGTAATTCGTATATCAAAAGGAAGTTGTTTCTAAAAATATTTATTACACATAAACATATTAAAATGCCTTAGTTTTACAATTATTTCCGATGTTAATCATATAAGCGTTGTGCGTATAAAAATATATTTATATAAGGCTTAACAAAGTGTATTCTTTTCGCCACTCTTAAAGTCATTATGAAATACTTATTCTGATAACTTGACCCTTTGAGAGCCCTATCAAACCAATTTTTCGAACGTTAATTCATTTTTATCAGCGAGTATTTTTAATATTTTAATTTGTGACGTATTCCATTTTGATAGATTAAATATATGGTTATATATACAAGGAATGCATGATTAAATATTAATTAAAATTGATTTGATTTCAACTGTCCCTCAGCTTATGAACGACTCAAATAACATTTATCCCAAAATGCAGGTCTCTATTTTAATTTTTTTTGTTAAATTTTTTGTATTTTAAAAAAAAAACTGTATTATTACACGTTTTTTTCTTAAATTTTATACTAGTCGAGCACTTTAAAGACCTGCACCATTCTTTTCAGTTATTAGTAGCATTTTCTTGGACCAGACCGGTAGTTCTTATATCTCCTAGCTGCGTCGGTCCATAGGTAGAAATGATTAAAATAAGAATTAAAATACCAGAAATTAAATCAATGATTTTATTATATTAATTGTAACAGACTACATTTGTTATTTTAGAAAGCAATCAAATATATTCATTTCTAATTTACCATTGACATAAGTGAACCAAAGATGACAAGAAAAATTAACAATCATGATTAATTTTACACAGAAATCTTTTATTCTATCTTTAATGTTTATTTTTTGAATCAACACGAAGTATGACGGGAATTAGTTGCTGTTGAGCTTTGATATCTGTAGTTCAAAAGTTCGTTCAAAGATATATGATTTTTCTAGAACGAATTAGCAATCAGAATTAAAAAAAAACTTATTATCTGTTTTTCTTATCCGGAAAGATTATTATTTTCTAACCTGTTTGTTTTTTGGGTATTTTTATGTCATAAATTTTTCCTCAAATATAGGCATTTGTCAACGTTTTATTATCAATAATTTTGTTCTTTTCATTTTTCCAATAAATTGAAAGCAAAATATGAAAAAAGATTTGGTGAAAAGCAAAGGTATGAAAGACAAATTACATCAGATTGAGTAAACGCTAAAACAATTATTTCAGGCAGTGGCGTAACGTACACCCCCGCATTGCAGGTGAAGGGGCAGGATTCTAGGGAGCCCAAAGCCTGACTGACTCCAAGTACTCCTTTGTAATGTTAGGCTTGGGGCCCAAAACCTGAGTTTGCAGAAAGACCCTAATATTTTCCGTTACGCCACTGATTTCAGGTTTGCTGAACCGGGTTTTAAAATTCAGACCTGCGTGGGCATATGGATATGTCTTCTCATTTATCGTTTTACTTACTTATCACCCCATCGACAGTAAGATCAGATCGAGGCCCACGAAATTCATCATGGCAAGGGTTCAGTGTACGCATGTCGTTATCCGTAGCTTTGAGCACCATACTGGTGACAGTACTATTTAGCTCGATTCCACACCCAATTTTGAGAGACAACACCCTGGAGGTGGCCAGAGGGCCTCCCACATCTCTACCCCTTCCACAAACCTCATGAAAGAATTTTCGACTCAACGGTTATTTAGAGTATCCCTGCCGTTAAGGCACTACACATTTACAAACATCCATGCCTTCTCCGGGATTCGAACCCAGGCCCTACGTCACAGCAGTCAGCGTGGCTAACCACGATACAAGATGGGCGGCGCAGTATCTTTTACATAATCTTGTTCAATTGTAAAGGTCGGCAACCTATGGCAGGCGGGCCAGATGTGGTACTCTTCAAAATCATGAGATTAAGTGTATCCCTTCAGTCTCTCCTCTCTAGGCCTCCTGTATTTTTATTTAAAGACTATTTTTTACTTTCTTCTGAATCAGCTTGCGTTTAAATAGGGTGCAGTATTTAAAAAAACATTTTCTATTTAAATGTGATCCATTCTTAGCATTAAATATTCAATACAAATCAAAACGATTGTATAATACTTGTAAAATGAAACATCACTCATTGCTGCATCGTGAAGAAAAAAAAGTAGCTTGTGCGCCGACGGTAAGAGAAGTTCTTACGTCTAAGAAATGAATCAAAGCTGGGCTAAGCGAATGTTTTGCTGCTGAAGTATAATAAAAAAAAAAGTAGAGCATTTTATCAACATGCATAATTCGGGTTGAAAATAAATTAGATGAAAAAATCCTCGCTGGTGCGATGTTAAATATGGGACTTGAATTGAATTTCATAACAAATGCCTTTTTGAAAGATGAAGAGCAGCTGCATTTCTTCGAGTGTTGTGATCTAGAAGTCATATATTACACTGAATATGTTCAACGCGAATACGCTTTAGACGAAATATCGGTCTACACCATAGTTTCCCAAACTTTTTTTGTCTCATAGACCCCTTGCCATGTTTTCCGGTTTGGGGTAGACCTCTGCTTACCTTAATATTGATTTTTTTCAAATCTATCAACTTAAATGTGCTTTTAATAGCTGGTACAGAGCTACTTACTTTAAAAGATTCAAACTTTTAACTGTAGTGAGAAAAACTTATGAAAGACGCATATCTTAATTTTAAACATTTATTAATTAAATTAAAATTTATTACCTGTTACACAAAATAATTGACTGAGCAGCAAACAAATGTTTTTAATTGGGGGAATGAATCTGATGCTTTTTAACAAATTTTCAACATTTGGCATGAATTTTGTTAAGTTGAATCCTAAATCTCCAGTTTTAGTAGCGTCCATTCTATTTTGTTTTGTTTTTTTGTTATGAAGATTGGCAACCGCGCTGAAGTTCTTTTTCACAAGGAAAAGCACAATCAAAAACTTTCTCACGACATTCCATAATTCGAGATAGATAGATGTGTTTAGATTGTAATAAAATATTATGTAAGTAAATAAGTAACACCCCTGTGTATATGGAATATTTATTCCATTCATTAAAAATTAAAACTAAAGCTACGAACGGATTAAATGAGAGTCACAATTATAGACCCCGGTTTACACTTCATAGCCCCCCTCCCCATTTTTTGTCCTACTGTCGTAGACCCCGGGGGTCCGTATAGACCACTTTGGGAATCACTGGCTTACACGAAATAATACAACGGTCCCGACACACTATTATGTATTTACATGTATTTTTTTGCTCTTAACACGGAACGAAAATCACTTAAAACGCAATGATTTCCCTTCTGGGAATGAACAAAACACGGAAAACACCAGCCTCCTAGGTTAGATTTAAGAGGGGGAAATAAAGCGGTTTCACATGTTTCGTTTTAAAGAGGCTAACTTGGCTTTGAAATACCCTCGGAATAGTCTGTGACACGAGCCGATTTTGCTTAGCTAAGTTACTTTTACCTTCTCTCCACCTCTACAAGCTCCACACAAAAACATCTCATCTCTTGGAATTCGGCTTTGGAATTCGGTGACGAGTACATCGCAGTATGAGTACCGCAGTGAGTTTGATTTGCGTTTTCTTTTCTGTTTTAGAAGAGTTTTTTTTTACTAGAACAATGGCAAGAAGCTCAGGGGAAAGCAAACTGCTATTTCTCTTTTCAATGAAGATAAAGCTTCTTACGACTGTTGATCAAAAACAGAATAAGGAAACGGAAATTTGTAAAGATTTTATTGCCGCTAAATTTTGTATCAATATTGCATAAATTCTTGTGAATGCTTTTTGTTGCATTAATTTGTATTAAATATATGAATATATACATACTTATGTAAATAAAATGTACTCTAATAAACTTAATTTTGTCGAATATGTATGCTTTTTTTTACAATATCCTTTTTCACATTCTGTAAAAACGAAAAAAAATACTTCAATTCCCTCAGTTTCGTGTTAAACGATTTTTACTGTATTTTCTTTTTTACTATTTGGTGTGTTGTTGTTTCTTATCCCACTTGACCGACAGAAACATCTAGATCAGTGATGGCGAACCTATGACCCGTGGGTCAGACACTGATCCACGCAAGCATTTTGACTGACCCACGATTGCTAGGCAACCACTTATTTGTTTACGTGAGCTTATTTAAATTTCCTAGTTTGTGCGAATTATTTATATTCTATTTGTATTTTACCAAGCACTGCATTGATACAAAAGCAATTTCAATACTGTCTATAATCTTCAGTTTGACCATTACAGTTCCAAAGTTACGCAAACGACAACAAATGTATATGTAAGTATGTATTATTTGAAATAAAGCAAACGTGTTTACAAAATATCAAATAAAGTAAAAATTTTACTCACGTCTTATTTTTTGAAAAAAAATCGACAAACCAAAGCGACTAACCCTATTTAAAGCACTTTCTTCGGATAAAATACACTTTTGCAAGCTTATATTCAGTTATATTTGTAGAAAGGTACTCTTCCATAGTACTTGTATTGTCGATATTAGAAATTTCTGGCTAGCAATTTAAAGCGCACTTGTACATGGACTAATTGTCTTAACGATGTTTGAAAATATTACAATATTTGTGACTACATCTTTATTAAGGATTTGGAAATGAAATATCATGAAATATTTTCCTCAATTACAAAAACATTTTCAAAACACAATAACTTTTGAAAACTCCGTTGACATTCAAGAAAATGCAATTAAATAATGTTTGATGATTTTATGCAGGAAATAAAACAAACGTTTGAGGAGAGATTTAAACAATTTAAACGTTTAGGAAATACATTTCACTTTATTTTATATCCATACAAAACAAAATTTGAAACAGTGGAGTTAACCGAATTTATGTGGCTAGGCATGGATAATTTAAAAATGCAATTAGTTGAATTTCAAAGCAGCGTAGTACCGCCCATCCGGTATAATGGTCAGTGAAGCTGTCTGCGGTGCCGTAGGGACTGGGTTCGAATCCCGGAGAAGGCATGGATGTTTGTGTTGTAATCCTTTCTTCTATATGTGTTGTATGCCCTCGTGTTATACATTGCGTGGTGCACGGGGTTTATAAATGTTATAAAATTTTTTTAAAAAAAGCAGCGTAGTGTGGAAAACAAAATTTGAAGACTTGATTTCTGAAGTAAAAGAAAAACTATGTGAAAGTTGTGCAAATAATATTGATCCCCCAGTAAAAATTGAAAATATTATATTAAACGTATTGGATATTCTTTAGCAAATAATTTTATATCAATGAAAAAACTAGTTAATGTTCTTTTAACAATATTTGGGTCCACATATTCATGTGAAAAAATGTTTTCTTCAATTAAAACACTTTTGTAAAATCTAATAGAAACAAGCTTGAAAGGAAATTAACTACGAAATGCATTAAACTAATGAATACGAAATATGAACCTAACATTAAAAAACTATCTGAAAATAAACATCACATATTTTTTATTAAGTACTTTATAATCAATTTTGTTATACATATATATATATATACTTATAAGTAATATTTCATAATATATATTGAAAATAATTTTCGTTACTCTCATGCATTCAAACACTTATTACCATTTGCACTGAAGAATTTTTAAACCCCACTAAAAAATTTTAAATCGTTAAACCACGCCCATTTTCACCCGTTAAGCCAATTGAATTTTAAAGATGTTTAGCATTATAATACTCAGTTAAAAAAATTTTTAAACTTAACTCTGGTGCAAAACGGCATTGACCCACGAGTTATTAATTAAAAAAATATGAACAAAATTTGACCTATGTCTTAAAAACGGTTGACCATTCCTGATCTAGATCAAGTCCATGAACCCGTGAGTTTTTAAACAATGAAGAACTGTAGCTGTGTGGACTTTAGAGCAGCTGGCTCTTACGGCAACCAATACAAGCCAAGATGTGGGCAGGAGCAACTTGGCAACTACTCTTGCTAGGCTTTGCAGTGGACATACTCGAGCTCAACGGCATGTGGATGGTCTTAAAGGTCTTGCTAGGATGGTCTATTTGGTGTGAATCAAGCTAATAGAAATAGCTATTAGAAAGATTTTTTCAATTGTCCTATATTAGTAGCACCGATGCACGAATATCGAGAATGATTTCAAGAGAAGGTAGATTTTAATTTGATGGACGTCATAAGTTTTAAGTTACGCTTAACTTTATGTCAAGTTATTAGTTTTTTAAAAAAAAAATTGTGATATTTTTTATCTGTTTGATGACTGCGACAGTTCGTACCAACATGTTGAATCAAATGGTGACAAAAAGAAAAAAGCTTCATCGCGGTTTTCAAAATTCTTGGACGAATTCATTTGAATTCATATAACAAAAAGATTGCGATGTACTTACTATATGTGTTATGTCGCTTAAACGTCGTATACTATATTATGCGTCAAGTGTACTAAGATATTTTCCAACTAAATACCAAGTACAACTTTTGGTTTTACATATTTATGCGAACAAATTTTTTCTCATATGAAATATCTTTTGAGTTCACAGAGAAGTTGTTAATTCAGAATCATGAGCCAAATTGAAAGTCACAAATTATAACCTTGATATAGCGATACTCTGAAGAAACTAGCTTTGCAGGGACAAGGTTAGAGCAGTAAAATTTTAATTTTTTATTTAACTATGCTGCATGGACACTTATATTTTATATTGTTTATTTCTTATTTTGATAAATATTCTTAAAATATGTGTAACGTATGTACAATTTTTACTTTTCAATTATTTTGAAGGAATAGTCATATTTTACCCTTAAGTGGGTCAATAAATAAGCACCAAGCTCTCTCGGGAACTTAACACTAGGGGAACAGATCGAGGCCTATACGAAATTTATCTCAGCAAAGGACTAGATGTACGCCTATCGTTAGCCGTAGTTTTAAGCACTATACAGGTGAAAGCACGATTTAGTTTGGTTCCACCCCAATTTTGAGAGAGAACACCCTGGAGGGGGTCAGAAGCATCCCACCTCTCTTCTCCTTTCACCAACCTCCTAAGAAGACTTACAGTTTGGAAGGGTATTTAGAGTGCCCGTATGCCGTAGTACTAATCTTTTACAAACGCCTATCCCTTCTCCAGGATTTGAACCCAGATCCTACGGCACAGGAGTTAGCGTCGCTAACCACTATACCGGATAGGTGGCTCGTTTATTGTGAATAACTATGAAAAAATACTAAAAAACTAAAATAAATGAAAAAGGAAAAAAGTATATAACCTAAGTGTGTAAACTTAACTTATAATCATTGAATTTAAAATTATTATAATTCGATAAATATTCAGGTGCCGATATGGTGACCTGTCAGTATCTCAATGGGATATCTTTTGCCTTTAATACTTTGAATAAGGTGAGTAGTAAATATATAATTTTTGCTTATTATGAGATCAGAAGGAATAGGAATACAATGAAAATCGTTTAACATGAAATATTTTTTCGTGTACAAAGAATTTAGTGTTAAAGAATGTTGACCCCCCCCCCATATATTCCATAAAATTATTTTGTTACAGTACATTTTATTTACATAGATATGTAGTATATATGCATGTATTTAATAAAAATCAACGAAAGGAAAACATTCACAATCACTTAATGAAACTTAATACAAAATTTGCAAGCTTTTTGAAGAACAAAACATTAATTGAATTTTTAGAAAATAATCAGATGTTTTTCTTTGCATTGTCCTTTTTAGCATCTAATTGTCCATAATATGTTACATGTTATCCATTTTGTTGTTCATTTCACCATTAGAATGTGGTGCGTCTAATTAACTGCGCATACTTTTCTTGATGTTCCCCATTTTGGATGACGTGGGAACAGAAGCTGCATTATTCATTTCATTTTCGCCGTCGGAATCTATATCAATATTTTTTGAGCTTTGAACAAACTCCAAAATGTCTGTTTGCTATAATTGACACACACATTATCCTCATCTATTTCAACGAATTCTTCCGATGATAAAGTAGGACAGTCCTATAATACGAGAAAATAATGCGAAAACTACCTCTCTTTCACTTTACACCCATCTTAAATCTCTGGTGTTTTCCGTATTTTGTTCATTCCAAAAAAGAAAGTCTTTCGAGTAAAGCGATTTTTGTTTCGCGTAAAGAGAAAAAATGCCCAAAAATAGATCGTTGTATTATTTCGTATTAACCGATGTTTCGTCTCATTCGTTTTCGCGTTAAACGTATTTTACTGTATTTCTTTGAAATAAAGAATCTTTAGGGTTCATAAAAGGAGATACTTTTACTGTCTTTCACATTCATTTTTCAGATGTATAAGTATCTGAAATGTGGTTTTTATTTCAGGATTTACTTTACATATTTCCCATTATCGAAAATGTTGAATCATATCGAATGCTTACTTAAAGAGCATGACAGACATTGTGTCGTTATAAAACTAAAAAAAGTAATAAAATAAAACGAAATCTTCATTCTGATGAATAATAATGTACTAAGAAAACTATCGTAGATAATAAGATGAAAATGATATTTCAGTTTCATTATCGTTCATTCGAGTCAAGAATAAATTAGGTTTTTCACTTGCATCACCAGTTGACATACGCAATATTTTTTTCCCCCATTTTAAATCATGAATACTCTTTTTTTATAGAAAGATGTTTCTTAATTTTAAATTTAATACAATTTTATTCCAGAAATTTGATTTAATGGAATCACCTTCTTCATCGATACTATTTTGGAGTTGATAGATTGTTTACATTTTGAAGGTACACAAGGGCCATTTGCGATAGACCTTGTAATTTTGACTCACGGTCAAGTGATGAGAATGACACCTCAACTGGCGCCTCACTTTGTGAGCGACTTCCCCTTGAAGTCGCTCCCTCACTGTCCTGCCTACCTAAGGGGGGGGGGAACAAAGCATAACCAGAAACTTCCATAATAACTATTACTTTATTATCATTCAAGCATACTAATCAACCACAAGTTAAACCACAAGAGGATGCCCTAGGAGTGATATAAAGAAAGCAATCAACTCTAAGTGAACACGCGCAAGTAATCAGTTTAATTTAACCTAGTATATCTCAGACTATAAATTCCCAATCCACTAATTTAGTATAGCGACAAACTCCGTTCTTAATTCAAGTTATGAAAATCAATTTAAATCTAACCTTCGTAAGGCCACAACAGTTTCTCCTCTCGTTCTATCTTACAATTACAAAACCCTGACTTTATATAGTCAAACTAATTTCCATATCAGGGTTTCTTTTTTAGAGGGATGGCTGTGAATTAACGAGAATGCTAGCCCAAAGTTTCCCCAAGAGGATTGGTGTGAAGGTCGCGTACAGATCCGTCACAACTTTTCAAACTTTCACGCTAGGCTAACGTGAAAGCCTCGACAGATTTAACGTTTGTCATTCTGTCTATGCGACAAAAAGCTTTCGTGGCACTAAGACTCCAGCCCATGACTCGAAAGAAACAACGCTGATTTAATATTCGCTACCATGACCACTAGGCTAACGCGACTACCGGTTATTGGCGAAGAAACTGAGAATTTAGAACTTCAATTCAATGACAAAAGAGGCATTTTAGCTGAGACATATACAAAATTTTTGTTAACTCAAAACGAGAAAGAACCTGACAATCTATTGTTAAGGATGTTTTCGCAAAATGTGTGACAGTCTGAGATAAACGAGAAACACATGAAGTGGCGCGCTTATCCGGTAGGACAGAACCCGGGACCTTTGGGTCCGAAGCCGAGTAACCTACCACTACACCAAAATGATCACCATGGTGCGAAGGTTGTTACTGGCTTATATAGATTATATCACTATACTCTGTTTCACCTTAAGTTGGCAGCATTAGGAAGGGTAGGAAATGTAACAATCCGCTTGAACATAGTTCCAACTTGTTTTGGAATTTAAATGAAAGCAAATGCATAGAAAATTGTTAAAAAGTATCGTGTATTATCGAAATTGTGATTTTAAGGATATATTTTAGTTAATCACACCTTAAAAGCATTTATTCTTTAATACCTCTGAACGAATACAGTTGAAAAACAACAATTTGATGAAACTTCACTTGGCTAAAAACCGGTTTTCAAGATTACATCCTTGGCGGAGTTACCTAAGCATTCCCGCCAAATCAACGCCATTCGCTTTGCGTCTTTGTTATCGTTCATACGTACTACTTTGATATCTCGTGCTACTATCTTTGTTCTTGTTTTTTTTTTTGGTTTTTTTTTTTGACATTTTAAACATGTCTGAGATAGAAATGTCACCAACTCGCTGTATACACCATCGAAGCGAGGAAAATCTATCCGAAGCGGAGCTCGGAAAAACATATTAAATGTTTAATTCTCGACTTCGAGAAGAAAACCCGCAAGAATCCATCAGAGAAATCGTGAAAAAGGTTTCTGAATTGATTGGCGTTTCGAAAAGATCTG
>BMAO01021101.1:0-17474 GCA_019973975.1 Trichonephila clavata | reverse complement strand
GCCTGTGTTAAGGTGACAGAACACCTTTAAAACTCAATTTTCGGTCAAAATACTGATTTTTCGGTTTTGATCAAATATTAAAATTGAATCTTTTATCTTTCTAAATCTGTAAAAATTTTGTTTCTAGCTTAATTAGAAGCCAAGTTACAGCTTTTTTAATATTACTTGATCATGAATTTCTCTGACCGGAAATGCCTTTCTGCTAACCGGAAGTGGCCCAGATTGTTTGTTTACGTTTCTCTTTCATGGTATATGACATGAAATATGAAAATTAATATACAAATATTTTGTCAGAAATTAAAATAGAATATTTGAGAATAAATATAAATGTATTTGGAAATACATTTTTCCTTTTTTATGTAGGAAATCTGGCATCAAATTTGTTGTTTAGTGACTTTGTTTACATATACGTTTGATTTTCATACTGAAAGAATCGACAGCGTAGGAAGTTAAAAAATAATTCTATTCTGTTTTATTTTTGCTTGAAAATGGTGAAAAGTATTGCTAGAAAGCATAAGAGACAATTTTTTGGAAATAAATACACAAAAATTTCCGAAAATAACAACAATTCAACACCTGTTCCTGAATGCACTGCTAGTTCTTCAAAATTGGGAAATGAGAGTATGTCAACTGCAGAAGAAATGCCTGGTCCTCTGTTTGGTAACAGAATCATTGATCTTGAGCTTATTGTGGATGCATTTTCTCAACTTTGCTGCCCAAAATGTTTTGCTGAAAAAGTAGAGCTTTTTGAGGATTCCATGTATGGATTATGCTCTCATTTTACACTAAAATGTAAATGCTGTGACTTTTTCTTTGCATTTGCTTCATCAAAAAAAGTTGTAAATGCACCAGTCATAAATACCAGGCTAGTATATGGTATGCGGCAGATAGGCAAGGGTTTTGCTGGTGCATTTAAATTATGCTCAACATTAAATTTGCCTCGACTGACAAAAACTGCTTTCAAAAATCAGGAAGCAAAGCTTTTAAAAGTGGTTCAGGAAGTAGCTGAGGAATCCATGAAAAAAGCTGCTACTGAAATTGTGGATATAAAAGAAAATTTTTCATCTGATTTTGTAAAATGTGGCATATCTGTGGATGGCACATGGCAGCGTAGAGGCTATACGTCTATGAATGGTTGTGTTGCTGCAATATCAGTTGATACTGGTAAGGTGTTAGACGTAGAAGTTATGTCGTCCTACTGTCCTACATGTAAGAGACTTCAGACTATGCCAAGAAACTCTGAATATGAGTCGTCAAAAGCCGACCACATATGTCAGTGTAACTTCACAGGATCTTCGTCAAAAATGGAAATTGTGGGGGCTTCACGAATATTTCTTCGTTCAGAAAAAAAACCGCAGACTTCAATACACGCAATATTATGGAGATGGGGACTCAAAAGCTTTCATGAGTGTGAAAGACACTTATGGAATGAACAGTGTGACAAAGTTTGAGTGCATTGGCCATGTACAAAAGAGAGTGGGCTCGCGTCTAAGAAAGCTAAAAACAAAAACTAAAGGACTGTCTGGTAGAGGCAAATTAACTGATAATTTTATCGACCGACATCAAAATTACTACGGAATTGCTGTACGCAGTAATGTCGGTAACTTAAATGCCATGCAGCAAAATGTAATTGCTGCGTTATATCACTGTGCATCAAGTGATAAGAAACCGATGCATGGTCAGTGCCCAATAGGGAAAGACAGCTGGTGTTATTTTCAGCGGGGGGTGGCAAATGGAACAAAATGTACCACAAAATATGCTGGTTTATCAAATGATGTTTTAAATAAAATTAAACCAGTATATTTAGAACTATGCGACAAACAGATATTAAGTAAGTGCTTACATGGACGCACGCAAAATGCAAATGAGTGTTTTAACGGAATAATCTGGCAAAAAGTTCCGAAAGAAGTATTTGTTTCGCTCAAAACAATTAAATTTGGGTCGTATGATGCTGTTATACATTTCAATGAGGGATTAAATGGGTGCCTCAAAGTTTTTAATAAGATGAATATTGAAAATCCTGGGGTGTTCACCTTACGGGGATATAAACATTTAGATAAATGCAGAATCCGTGAATCGATTCATAACGCAGACCCCAAAACAAAGAAACATAGGAAAATTTTAAGAGCCCTTAAAAAGAAAAAAAAATATTGTTTTAGAAGTTAAAGATGGAGAGAATTATAAATCTGGTGCATTTTAATAAGAAAGTAAGTGTTTTTCTTGTAATCAGATTAGTTTAATGTTATTTTTGTCGTTTTCTCAAAATGAGTTTTTTTACATTTTTTCTTACCGCAAAACACAATATCTCAAAAAGTTATGCTTGGATGAAATAAAAATTTTATATATATGTTTTTTAAATACTAATACAGGGAATAGACCTCTCTTAAGATTTTATGTTGAGTAGAAATTTTTTTATACAGCAATAAAGTGAAAATTACAATAGCTTTTAAAGAAAATTTCAACGTTAAGAAGCTCGAAACACAATAGCTTTTCACGTAATGGTTAAATCACCAAAATAAGTGTCTATTCCCTAGATAAGGTTGTATGCTATATTATTCAATTTACAAAATGTCAATATATTTATTTTATTTTCAGTTATCATGTTTTGCGTAAAGTCTTATTTTTGCTTATTTTTTCATAAAATACCCCTTTCACAGAAAAAATGTACACTAATAAGACTTTACTTGGGTGTTTTTCTGATTTTAAAGAGCCATAAGGTCATAAAATATGCATTAACAGGCAAAATTCAGGTTAATTCAAAAAATTTTCTTCGAAGGTGTTCTGTTACCTTAAATGTTTTTTTATCATTTTCCGAGTTAGTGATTGCTTTTCCCTCGGTCTTGATACCTTATAGATAATTTCAAGAACGCTTAGTCGGGGTTCTCAGTTCAACATCATTATCCAATGTATCCCTTCGAAGGTCTGTGATTTTCTTATTTTGCTATTTTTATTAGAATTTTATCATTGTTTAGAGTAATTTTCTATTTCAACCCACATTTTCGTTTTCATTTGGAGACGATGATCAAAAAAAAATAAATTCTTAAAATTCTCGAAACATTTTTGATTTCCCAACGCCAACTACCGTTGTTAAATCTCTCACACTCATAGAAGTGTGCTCATTAGAAGTTTTTATTTTAGAACGTTTCCTCGGAGTAATATCCATCTCTGACCAAGCATGAGTAACACGAGTTACTTGAAACGCAAAATTATAACCACCAGCTACCACACTGATAGCTCACAACTGAAGCACTAATGAAGTAAAACCAATCAAACAAGAAATTTACAATCAAGGTCGAGCCGTCACACTACTCCTGGGCAAATATAATCGATTGAGGTGGTTCCGCGCATAACTGGTATTCACATACCAATTCATACAAGACAAAAATGTTTGTCCCAATTAATTAAGCAGTATTGTATGTCTTTAAAATTAAATTGTGTTATTATACTATTCATGAGTATATTGATTCTGCAACAATATTCAAACAGTAAATTTACTTATTCTGTATAAAGTACATTAATACTCAAAAATGAAATAACATTTTGGTTTTTGTATGCACAAAGTGAAAGAAATGACTATATTATGACTTTTACGCTTTTGTATAATATCATTGTCATATCTTGTGTTTCTGAAATAATAAGATGTATTGTATAGTTAAAAATAAAATTTAAGAAATTCTGAAGTATTCATATTTTTTTTTTACAAAATAATTGCAAATCCTGGAATTATTTATATATTTTACTCTTAAATAGCAGGAGAACAATTGGATGTGTACGCAATAATTTAAACTACAATCAAATATTGCAGGCACACACACAAATTATCTAAAACAGCACTCTACAAACATCATGATTTTAACAGGCATTACGTTTCTCAAAGCTGCATGGGGGGCGGGGGTCCTCTTTGACATCAGAACTCAAATCCATTATTCTGCAGTAATACCTTGGCCACTGAGTGGGTATTATAACTCCATGGATAGAATAACCACAGAATAGATTTTAAAATGAATGATGCATATATTTTTCCTTCTATTTTGCATATATCCCTTTACTATTTTAGCAATTTTAAACCCAAAGGTGAGTTTATTTCATAAAAAAGGAATTTATCTATATATACCTTAGGGAGAATTGTGTGATTCTTATTAATGGAAATAGTATGTCTCGTAATGTATAATGAATCTCATACATTTAGACAACTGTGTGAGACAGCATGCAATCGAAGTCTAACTCATTGATGAAGTACAATATCCCCCTATAAGTATTTGGACAGTAATGAAAATGGGGGTATTTGTGGTTCCAATATATGTCTAGCATTCTGTAAAAATCGTGTAGCTTCAAGGCAGGCAATAGAGTGTTAACTCATTGAATATTTTTCGACCAATAGCAGACGAGTCTCTCGTCTACTTATTTTGAAGGATTTCACTCACACCGGATGTCTACGAAACAATTTCCGTAGCCGCACCCCTTCTTTTTTTCAGTCCACCAATCAGGAAGCTCCCTTTGAATCTATGCCTCTCCTCTTCACGGCCCAAACTAATTTCAATATGGGATGGAGGAATGCGTCACGTTCCATTTCGCTGAGATAGCAAGCGTTCAAAGATCGTGTAGGAAACAGCACTGACATTCGCCGCGTGCAATATGCTACGAAATTCAGAGCTGTTTGATTTCGATAAGGGTGTAATTGATGGATTTAATACAAAAAAATTGCCTATCTTAGAAGAGAGGTTATATCTTAAGAGAGGAGAGGCCGTTAGGAGTTAAACATTCAATCTGCCATTAATAATCTTTTGAATTATTAAAATTAGGAAACACGCACAATTAGATTTTTAATGGGACTTGTCTATTTCAAGTACTGATATCAATAGAATTATTTGAAACAAACTATTTAAAGTATTTTATTACATAGTTGAGGAAGTATTTTCAAATTATAAAATAACTCAAAGTAATAAAATATTAAGTGTGTTTGTTAATGTAATTATGGTGCCAAAATCAAAACCACTTATAATTGCAAATTTGGACAAATATATTCTACGAGATATTTTATGCGATGTACTTGCAGCATTTTATCGAAGTAGTCTATTTTTCTTGAAAGGTTTCTGATAGAGAAACCGGCAACTTATTTAATAGCCCAGTAATCTTAGTCACACAAAAAAGGGTCAACTGCGGAATGAGAGATAATAAGCTGAAAATTTTTTTAGACCTTTATTTTGTTATTGTAAATGTTGTCTCAAAAGTCTCATAAAAGCTCGTGTCCGCGTCTTAAGATATTTAAGTTCAAAGGTAAAAAAATTCGTATTTTTGCAAATATCTCGTTTCCTATGGTTTTAATGTTATTTACATTTATTATAAATATCGTAGAGGATAAAATTTTCTATAACTTCAATTAAAATATTTTTTTATACATCAAACTGTTTTTGAGGTAGAGGGCGCTGAATACTCAGCGATTAGTTACCTACAGCAGAATGCAAGGTCGACCGTTAGTGACATGATATAATACGCTGTATATAGTCTATTAACTTTAAAAATATACATAGCTATGAACTTTTTGCCTTTTTATTAATTATTACGTTACATTTAGTAATAGATTTCATTAAGCAAGTATATGTCTCTTTTATAACTAACTTTTGAACTACACTGTTCGTGTAGTTCAAAAGTTGTTGACAGATATGCTTAAAGTATTTTTAATTACATTCTATTTATATATATACTAGTTACACTTAAAGTAGAAAAATATAAAGTAAGAAATTTTTAATTATATTTTTACTTAGAGAGAGAGAGAGAGAGAGAAATATCGTTTTATACAATTATTACAATTTAAATTCGGATGTAAAGAGGTTTTACAAAAATTTTAATCATAAGACGAACATGAATGTTAATGTTTTACCTCTTATTCTTCATTGTCTTTCGATCACTCGAAAATTTGTAATTTATTCTCATTATTTTCATTGTAAAGGATATTTTTCTCCAAATCTTAAAGGATTTCGAAATCAAAAGTACAATCTTCATCGAGATCGTTCTCGCATCGTGAAGCATTGAAGCAAGCTTGCCCATTACACTGGCCACAAGCTGAAGAACATTGAAACCCCGATTTTCTACATCCACAGCGTGGACAACAACCATTTTTGCAGTAGCAAAATATGGTATTGTGTAACGCTGCACTTGTTGGTGGAAGATTGGATAACTGTACAGTGAGCTTTGTTGACTTGATGAATTGAGTGTATCGTAGATTATCAATACTGTTTTTATATTTTGGAAGCATTGCATATCGCCAACAAGGCTCGTAATCCCTTTTCATGTATTGTTTGTACATGACAGTTTTCTTCTTGGAATACTTGAGCTAGTTGATCCAAGTTCGGAAGATTCTCTAATATTCTAATGAAAGTTTTTTCCCCTTTTTTAAAAAGTGCAGATGTTGTATCACAGCCACTAAATGCGTGCAGTACAATGAGGATATTTATCAAAGCTTTTGGAAAAGTATATTTGAGTTTTATTATTCCCTTTGCCAACTTTTTTAAAGAACACTTCTTTTTGATGCGCTTGAGTACGTCCAATTAAAATGACGAGCAAATCAATATCTTCTCCTACTATGACGGCAGTCCTGTGATGTTCCGATTCTCCAATAGCGGTTTCTACGATAAGAACATCTGTATCATCTTTGGCCTGCTTTATCGTGATATCAACAGATACTAATTTCACAATCAGCATGTTAATAAAAAAATTTTATTGCATCGATTCGACAAAAAATTATCTTCGCTAAATGATACTATAATTTTTCGTCGAAACAAACATCATTCGATTTTGATAAAGCAGGAGTTCTTCTTAGATGTTTCATTGCTTTTATGTTTTTGCTATAGTTCGAGTATCCATCAAATACAACTACAATTTCAGAACCATAATCGTTTTGTAAATATTTTACGCATTTATCTAAAATTATTGAAAAAGTATCATCTTTACTCCATACGATGCGATGCAAAAGAAACCCATCATCGATAATGTATGTTACATTATTTTCATCTAGATCAAAATCTACAGGGGTCATATTGTCATATAATGTCGCTTTCGTTGTTTTTCTCATGCCATCATTATCAAATAAAGTTTATGGTTATGGACTTAGTTCATATTGGAGATATTCTTGAAGATTACGTTCGAACTGTTTGCTTACAGTTATTCTTTGGAAGAGTAGTAATGAATCAATTAAAACTCGAATCAATCGAAAGCGGTAAAATTTTATCGGATCATTTTAACTTTATTTCACTAAATTTTAAACCAGTTATCTTTACCATTGATTGTAATCCGATTTCATGGGCTTTGTGACAGTTAATTTGATCATTTCCAACTATTACAGAAACTAAATATGCCAATTGTTGCGTATTTGGAAAGGGATTATGAAGTGTAAGCCATTCAACTAGTTTACTTACATCAGTATTATCTCTTTTTACGCTTGAATCCTTAGCATCAACGTGTTGTTCAGTAGAGTCTAATGAAATTGTACAAAACTTCTCCATCTCGTCACAAATTGTATTTATAGCGTACATATCAAACACCCATTTACATTTATATCAGCATTGTCCCCAACATATTGAAAAAGCACCCCTGATTCCGATGATAAAATACGAGGCTGTGGATGGTAAACTGCTGAAATTTCGTACTGTACAGTATTTCAATACGAAGCTGCAAAACCCAAGCTATATAACACTTCTATAAGTCTGCTAGATCCATATCTTTTATGAAGAAACACAGAAAGGCTTAATAGTAGCTGTGATGAAAATGATCGTTCTCGTAATGCAGCCATTATTCCATGACTTATTAACGTGTATTTTGTTTTTAAATAAGCTATTTTTTCCTTTTCTGTTTTTTATATTATGACTTATCGTAAGAAATGCAATAAACTTTTTGGTATATATTGATTTACATCATCCAACATTTTACTTGGAGGTGGATAAGACCTGGTTTCAACGATAGATGACCGAATGTCTTCAAGAATAACAGCTGCTGCAGCATCTACAATTCGCAACCGTTCTTCTCTTCGGGATCCCTTTTTTTATTATCATAACCAAGCTTTTGATAATATATTAGCTTGTGTATCACGAAAAGATATGATTGTAAAAGATCTTACTTTGTCGTAATTATTATATTTGTCAAATAATTTTGTTGAAGTCTCGTAATTATAGTTTTATCATCTGGTACATACCCCGTCAGGACATCTATGAGCTCTTTCAATGTAAATTGGGAATTGTCGTGATTTTCGATGTAATTAAAAATCTCTGCCATAGCTTCTGTGACTGGACTATCTAGGCGAGACTTCTTTTCAGTAGATGGTATCTGGTTTAAGAAATTAGTGTAATAGAGAGTATGATATTTTGCTTCAGAAGCGATCAAATCATACTCACAAAGTATACGATTTTTCACTAATTCTTCTATAGAATCAACACGTTCTTCTGCTTTTCTTAAGACATTGTCTTTAAACTCAAGAGTACTCATTTTACAGATCTTGCGCCTGTACTTCTCTTTTTTTTAAATTTCTGTTGCTTCATCAACTACTTGACTACAAAATAAACATAGCTTTTTGAAATCAAACGCTTCTTTTCTTCTTTTACGAGGGACACTAGGTGATGATAAAGGTTCACTGTTTTCAATGCGTCGTTTCGATGCTGCCATAGAATGTTCGGCACTCGGTATGTACATTCACGGAGGTTGAAGAATTTAAAAAAAATCAATGTGACCGTCCTTTCGTTCGATACTTGCTGCTCTCAAAGTTTTTAAACCGTGAATTACATTAACAGGATAACCATGTGATAGGGATTCATTACATATAAAACATAAATCAGACATAACTCTCAAAATTTTACGTCCGTGGTAGCTAAAATATAATTTAAAACTAACGAATAAACGTGGCTAGTAGAGACTGAATTGTTGAAAAGGAAAACGGTCTTTATAATTTAGCTAAACATGTGTCCATCAACTAGCTATAAATTAAACGTTCGTATATTAGGTGTGTATAAGAATGTACGTGTATAGGAATGTAAAGCGTCCTTTAGCGCTCATAAACATGTAGTATATCCTTAGACTCCAACGACAGAGGAGTCGAATCGAGACGAGACATTTTAACAAACAACAGTCCATTGGAAATTGAGGGAGACTCCTTTATTTGAGTATTTTACCGTGTTTTTATTACGTCTGTCAGGGTTAAATTTTGTAATTCATTTTAAACTAACTTCCCGATGAGCTAGAGACTTGAAATTTGGACCATATCTTAGAAGTGGATGACAATGCATGAAAATATGCTTTTTAGTTCCTTATAAAAACATGGTACATTAAAAAAAAATTTATTCTTAGATCATGTTTTCTTTGAGGTAACTAAGCTATCAATAGGGGTAAGCAGGTCTAGACATTATCTGCACAGAAGGAAACAGATTTCAAGGTTTATACATTTCAAACTAATTGTATTTCATTTTTCTTCTTAAAATGTAATTAGCATACTTTAAAATATAATTAAAGTAAGTCTATAGTTTCAGTTAACTGTTTTTCAATTACACGAACAGATGCGGAGTATTAAAAAATATATACTTGATTATTGAAATCTATTAATAAATGCAATGTGATAATTAATAAAAAAATGCCAATTGTTCGTAACTATATATATTTTTAAGGTTTATAGACTTTATAAGGCGTATTATATCATTTGACTAATTGCTGACCTTGCATTTTGCTGTAGATAGCCAACCATTGCGCGTTCAGCGCCCTTTATTTCAAAAGCGGTTTGATGTATAAAAAAATGTTTCAATTAAAGTTATAGAAAATTTTATTCTCTACAATATTTATAATAAATGTAAATAGCTTTAAGGCCATAGAAAAGGAGATATTTGCAAAAATAATCGAATTTTTGACCTTTGACCTTGAATATCTTAAGACGCGGACACGAGATTTTATGAGACTTTTGAGACAACATTTAGAATAACAAAATAAAGGTCTATACAAGTTTTCAGCTTATTATCTCTCATTTCGCAGAAGACCCTTTTTTTTTTTGAATAATTTGCCGGTTTCTCTATCAGAAATCTTTCAAGAAAAATAGACTACTTCGATAAAATGCTGCAAGTACACCGCATAAAATATCTCGTAGAATATATTTGTCTAAATTTGCAATTATAAGTGGTTTTGTTTTTTGTCACCATAATTACATTAACAAACACACTTGATATTTCATTACTTTGAGTTATTTTATAATTTGAAAATATTTCCTCAAATATGTAATAAAATACTTTGAATAGTTTGTTTCAAATAATTCTATTGATATCAGTACTTGAAATAGACAAATCCCATTAAAAATCTAACTGTGCGTGTTTCCTAATTTTAATAATTCAAAAGATTAAAAATGGCAGATTAAATGTTTAACTCCTAGATATGTCCTCTCCTCTCTTAAGATATGTCCTCTCTTCTAAGATAGGCAATTTTTTTGTATTAAATCTATCAATTACACCCTTCTCGAAGTCAAACAGCTCTGAATTTCGTAGCATATTGCATGCGACGAATGTCAGTGCTGTTTCCTACACGATCTTTGAACGCTTGCTATCTCAGCGAAATGGAACGTGACGCGTTCCTCCATCCCATATTGAAATTAGTCTGGGCCGTGAAGAGGAGAGGCATAGATTTAAAGGGAGCTTCCTGATTAGTGAACTGAAAACAAGAAGGGGTGTGGCTACGGAAATTGTTTCGTAGACATCCGGTGTGATGGAAATCCTTCAAAATAAGTGGACGAGAGACTCGTCTGCTATTGGTCGAAAAAAATTCAATGAGTTAACACTCTATTGCCTGCCTTGAAGCTACACGATTTTTACAGAATGCTAGACATATATTGGAACCACAAATACCCCCATTTTCATTACTGTCCAAATATTTATAGGGGGATATTGTACTTCACAATGAGTTAGACTTCGATTGTATGCTGTCTCACACAGTTGCCTAAATGTATGAGATTCATTATACATTACGAGATATACTATTTCCATTAATAAGAATCTCACCATTCTCCCTAAGGTATATATAGATAAATTCCTTTTTTATGAAATAAACTCACCTTTGATTTTAATATTGCTAAAATAGTAAGGGGATATATGCAAAATAGAAGGAAAAATATATGCATCATTCATTTTAAAAACTATTCTGTGGTTATTGTATCCATGGAGTTATAATCCCCACTTAAGGCCCGTTTACATGGACGAAAATTGCCGGCAATATACCGGCATGGATCCTCTTTCGAGGCGTTTACATGACGTCTAGGCAAAATACCTGGTAGAAAAGGAGGTCTGATTTTTGTACCCGCAATGGGGCAGGGGATTTGGGGGTAAAATGAGGGAACGTTTTCTAATTTTCCCATGATGCATTGAGCAAGATCTTTATTTATTCAAAGATGGCTGCTATTGTGGAATCCGCGCGTTGGTGTACAGAAGAAATCAGAGCACTAATTAATATCTGGGGCAACCTGGATGTCCAGGAAAAGTTTGATGGAACTGTCCTTGATTCCGAAGTATATAAAAATATTTCAGAGGAATTAAAAAAGCTTGGGTATGCTCGGACAGTTTCACAAATTCGGTCGAATGTGAAACAACTGAAAAGGGACTATCGTTTACAGATAGATAAATTAAATCTTTCTGGCTCTGCTGGAGCAATTAAATTCAAATTCTTTCTGGAGATGGATAGAATTCTTTCTTCCAAGGACTCCACCTGCCCAAGTGAAATCCTAGAAACAGAAATATCAGGATTCAATTTGAGCAGTAAGTAACTTTATAAATTTCTATAGTTTAATTAAAAATTACCTGATCAGAATAGCATTTCCAATGATAGGATTTCTTGTTTTTATACATGTATTGGGTACACCAGTTAATGAATATGAATTATATATGGAACTAGTTTGATATCCCGGGGCAAGGCGCCAAACGCTGTTCGGCGTGATGAAGAATCACGCCAAGCAGCGCATGCCGTTGGAATAAAATTCAAGATTGCGGCCTAGCGGTAGGACTCCTCAGGAAAATAATTTTTAAGAACTGTTTAGAAAAACATTAAAATCGATTACAAATGAAGAATTTAGGAATAGATTGAGACTAACCAAGATCAATAAATAATTAATATCAATATTATTAAAAAATTATATTTACTAATAGTAGCATTATGCAGTATACAATAATCTTGTAATATAATGTTATAGAAATTATTATATATAATATTCATATAATACTAAATAGTAAAGTATTAGATATTCATATGGTATTGCTTTTTATCATTTTATATAATAATAATCATGTAATATAGTTTAATAGATTTTATAAAAAAGAATAATCATCATATTGTAATATAATAAGAATCGTACAGATATAAGAATACTTATTTAACATAATTATAAGAAACAAAATAATAAATGTAAATAAATAACACATGTTTAATAATATTTATAAAATAACAATTATTACCAATAACGTATATTCTATGATTATTACACATTCTAATTATTGTATTTTTGTATTATTAATAAAATAATTACATAATATATATTAAAATTGATAATGAATAGCAACTAAAAAGTACTGAAAGCTTGCTATGTTTCAAAAACTGCAAATTTCTTCAACGAATTTCATCGAACAAGAAACGAAAAAAAAAACATTTTTAAAAAGTAAAATAACGTGAAAATAAACGATATATAGAAATAATTAAAAAATATAACACTCATTCTTTTAAAAAAATATCCTAGTTCTCACCAATGATATTAGAAATATCCATATTCGAAAATAGCATTAAATTAAACAGAAGACTGAAATATATTTTGATTCGGCATTGCAACGAAAGTGGTTAAATTGTAAAAGAAATCGAAATAAAATCGTCTGAAATTAATAGGATTACCGCGGGAACAGAACTAATAAAAATTATTTCTAATATACGTTATCTCCATGGCAACCACATCGGCAGACGATAAAAATATCAAGGTAACTATATTGTAATGTTATCGCCCATCTTGGCGAACATAAACAACAACTTGGCGTGATGCCCGTGATATCAAACTAGCAGGAAAAAAGAATAAAAATGGTGAAATATTAGCTGAGTTCAACTGACAGATTTTTAACAAATTTTTGCATACCCTGTACTGAAAAAGTTATGTTTAAAATATTTTTAAATATTTATATTTTTATTTTAAAAACTTATGATTTGCGATTTCTTTTATAAAGATACATGGAACTTGGAGGACAGGATGTTTGAAGATACCCTAGAGGTATAAAAACATCTTATAGAATTAGAAAGGTAATTACTAATTTCTTTTTTGTATACTTTTATCTCTATAAATTCTGATGTTTATTGCAGGTTATCTTTAAAATACAATTCCTTGGATTTGATATCTTTTAAAGATAGTTGTTAGTAAAGGAGTGACATGAATAATGATATATTTGTTGCATTTCTTATTAGTACTTAGTAGATAGAAGGGCTTTTAGCTTTTCAAACTTTATTTTTCTCAATAAAACTGAAACCATATTACATCTTATGCACATAATTCAGTCCATTTTTGTACATAATTTTAAACTGTTCATATTTATGTATTTTTGTGTGTTTCCTTCATTAGTTTTTGAGATTGAACCTGTTACACCATCTAATTCAAGATGCCAGCAGGAAATCTTTTTGGAAACACCATCCAGACAAGGTAACTTTGTATCCGTATTTTTCATTTTGTTCTCCTTATGATTAAAATATTAAGTAATTTTTGGAAAATATTAAGTTTCCTAAACTTAACAATACTACCATATTTTATCTATTCTCTCATATATATCTGTGTGAGATATAGATGTTTTTAAGTTATATGCATAAATGACTGAATGGTATTTTATTTTAATGCTTTAATTTTTTTACAGCAGCAGCAGGCAAAGTAAGAAGAAAAAAGAAACCTATCCAGGAAATTGTAGAGGAATGTATGGGGAAACATGTAAATAAATTTCTTCAACTTGAAAAGAAATGGAGGAGAAGTTCCTTCAAGTTGAAAAAGAAAAACTGGAATTAGAACGGGAAAAAGTTAATTTATTAAAACAATTGTTGAATAAAAAAAAAAATTTAAGTTAATTATTATTGTTGGTTTTACTTTAAAATAAATAAATATTCATATGCATAAATACAAAAACAAATTCTTTTGTTATAGTTTTTCAAAACAGAGTTACATTTATAAATTAGACATCCAAATAACTCCTTAAATTCTATCAAAGACATTTTCTGTGTGCATTTTTATAACAATAAAAATATGGCTCTCTTTTTGAGTACTTCCCACTTTGATGGATGCCAGATTTTACTGTAAGAATATTTTTTCTCTACCTTTCTGTTAATGAGTAAAAAGTATAAAATATATTAATATTGGGTTAAATATAAAGAATCTTGATATATATACTTCATTTATTTTCATCCAAATAAACAAAACACTATAGTCACAATAAAGGTCAATATGTTGCAAATTAAAACTTACTTTGACTCAGCTTCTCTTC
This sequence comes from Trichonephila clavata, assembly GCA_019973975.1. Lineage (NCBI taxonomy): Eukaryota > Metazoa > Arthropoda > Arachnida > Araneae > Nephilidae > Trichonephila > Trichonephila clavata. The sequence goes on along the minus strand of BMAO01021101.1, from coordinate 2,970 downwards.
TCTTTTTAAATATCAATTTAATAAGATTTTTTAAATGGTCATAAGTGTATAACCTTCTGCACTATGTTATAAGATGAATCCAATTTTAAACAATGTAGACCAAATATTAATAATACAAAATATCCATTAGATATTAGTATTAAAGTAGATTAAATTTTACATGCTATGTCCCAAACTGAAAATTAAAAACATTCATTGTAGTCATTTTTGTCACACATGTCCATGTAGTCATTTTTGAGTATTTCTTTTTTCTCCGTGTAGCACTTATAGACAACTTAGGTATTTTAAATGGAAGATGCTATGAAGTGTTGATGAAGTAGGGAAGGAGAAATTAAAAGACTTCTAAATAATCTAGAATTTTAAATTTAAAAACTAAGAAATGATGCACATTGAATACTTCTTGCACATACAGGAACATGTATAAATATACAGACAACTTACAGTAAACTTTTATTTATTTAAGAATTAGTTTACATGCAAAATTTTTCCAAAAGATAATTGCGCATTTTCTTGCCTTCCTCCAAGTTTGAATCATTATGAGCAAGTTCATCATCACCATTTGTAGAATCTTCCACATCCCACCTATCTATAAATTCATCTGTAAAATCTTTACAAATGTTGTGTAAAACACAGCAAGCCAATACTTGTGTTTTCACATTTCCTGTTTGGGAATCATTTGCCTTCAGAAGACAACGCCATCGCCCCTTCAACTGTCCAAAAGCATGCTCTACTACAACTCTTCCACAGCTTAATTTTTTGTTGAAATTTGCCATTTCATGAGTCAGACTCTTACCAAACGGTTTCATTACCCATGGTAGGAGGGATATGCCGAATCTGCCACAAGAAATGGTTTGTAGGAATTATCATACACAGTTACATTAGCAGGTGAAATAACTTTGAAGTTACACCTGCTAAATATAACTGTGAATTCCTAAAAACTCTAGCATCATGTACAGATCCTGGCCATCCCACATTGACATTTATGAAACGGCAATTCCCTTCAACAACAGCTTGCAAAATTAAGCTGTGGAATTGCTTTCTGCAGAAATAGTCTTTGGCATTCTGCGAAGGGGCCTTAATGGGATGTGGCACCATCTAGTGCACCACAGCACCCTGGCAGGGCTGGCCTGTTAAAAAATTCAGTGGCAATTTCATGCAAGTCACTATTTCTAGGAAATTTTATTTTAAAGATCATGCACAAAGCTGTGCACACTTCTTTAATGATGATGCATGCAGTGCATCTTGCAATGCCAAATAAATTGGCCACTGTTCTTAACTCGCCGATGATCCCAGCTTTACCAAAGTAACCGCCACTCGTCTTTTGACAGAGATGGGTCTTCTTATCATGATTTTTTTCTAATCATTGGTGTGAGTTGTTCACAAATGTGATGAAATGTCCTCCTACAAGAAAAATCAAAATTAGTTGCACAAACAGCAATACTAACAATAAGAGTAAAATATGTCATACTAAAAGGAAACTTTTTATAGAACAAATAATCTATTCATTTTGTTACACAGTTTCGTAAAGAAACCTTAAATCTACAGTTGAGTTAAGATATAATAGTTATATGACAAAACTAATTTGCTCAAAAATAGATAAATTGTATATTTATTAAAATCTTTTCTGGAAAATGTCCTCTCACACACTTACAGTTACTCATTTTCTCCCTACAATGTACTGTTTATCAAAATAAAAGAAATGTAAAGAATTTATTTATATTATCTGATAGTATCTAATAAGTTGGAAGTATCAAACAGAAATAAAAGTATTTTAATGGATAAAAATTTACACACAAATTAAACAATAACAATAAAATATGATTTCTAACTACATAAGAAATATATTTCAAATTTTAACATCAAGTAAAAAACAAATGTAGACATTTTATTTTATTTTTTCGACAAAATCTGATAGTTGAAACTATTTATAACTTTATATCAAAATATTTCAATTGCTTGAACCTTCAATGTTACTGTGTGTTTACTACAGTAAGTTTTAATACATTTTTTTTGCAACTTAAGTAAAAAACTATAATGTTAAATAAATTTCATTTTTTTGTCAATATCTAATAAGTTTTAAATATGTTTTTAATAAAATACTTCCAATGTATTAAATTTACACACGAACAAATTATAGAGGAACTTTGAATTTGCCATTTTAAGCATCACAATAAATAGTTATAAATAAATCACATTATAATTTCAAATTTCATCAGATTACTTTCATCTCTACATTTTTTTGGTAATAGAAATACATGTATATTTAAATTTCTTAAGAGTACCTGCTACACTCAAGCTATACAATCTTTTTTTAATTGCTAGTTCATTTGGTAAAAAAAAAAAAAATTATCTTTCATGTTTAAATAAACTGGCAAAAATTTAGAAGCTAGATAAAAACTGTGCTTACCTAGAATCGGAAATTTCTCTTTAAAATCGTCGTCGTCCCAGGATTCTAACACAATCCTCTCCCACCATGCTGACGATCTCACTTTTGTCCACATTCTTCTTTCATGGTATGCCGCATTCATAGAAACATAAATGGAAGTTAGAAACAACAAAAATTTCCGCATTCTACTTCCATTCCTGTAACGGAACAAGTTGTTTGCGGATGGTGAATCGAGGATCTGATGGTAGGCAATTAAATTTTGATTATCCATTGCAAAACGTAAAACAATCTAGATAATAAACAAGGGATAGCGAAGCGATAGATAATAAACAAAAGATGAATGACAACCGCGCAAAGCATTCTGGGTGTTTCCATGCCTACATTGTGTAGTCACGTGAATCTATCAACCAATTGCCAGATTCTCGTGTAAACGGGCTAAAAAAAATTCCGGTAAAAAGCCGGCTTTCTCCCCAATTCTAAATTGCCGGCATTTTGCCGGAATCCATGTAAACGGGGCTTTAGTGGCCAAGGTATTACTGCAGAATAATGGATTTTTGTTCTGATGTCAAAGAGGACCCCCGCCC